>JAXBDA010000549.1:0-80214 GCA_036023075.1 Gaultheria prostrata
GATACGCGACTTAAATAAGAGAAAATTAAATATTTAAAAATTGCATCTAAAATGGGTGGAAGGATGGAGACAAGAACAGATAGAATTTGATCGTTATGAAAAAATCCAAAATCGTTGTAGACAGAGCTTAAGTGTTCCGATTTTTTCCAATCGACTTGATTTTTGGTTCACATGTAGTACTCAACGAGCTCTACGCGGTGGACGTCTCCGATCGTTGGAACAATGCCGGCGCGGCGCCGGAATTGGCTGTGCAGCACCTCCCCCTGTTCCCTCTCTCTCTCACTCTCTCAAAATCAAAATGATGGCGTCAAGTGAAATTCGTAAAACCTTGTACTGATTGATGGATCCGTGGGGCGATACTAACCTCCAATTAGTCTGAAGAGTGATAGACCCGAACAAAATCATTGTCGAATAATGATGATTTTGCAATATATAAAAAGAATTGATTTTCCTACTTGAGAGTTAGAGGTCAGCGCGTTGACTCTGTTGACCATTGACCGGCCTATTAGAGCTTGCCGCGTGGCAAGACAAGTCCACTATAGACACGTCAGACGTTGACAAAAGTCAATAGTTTCGAAAAAGCTCAGCAGGAGGGCCATACCTCGTGGGAGAAGTAAATTGAGACATGCTCAGTCGAGTATATGGTACCCCTTGCAGAGGGACCCCATATGATGAGGAATTTACCCGTCGCGACTCGCCTGAAAGGAAACTGGCGTGACGGGAAGTTATTATTATTTATGATAAAGGCTCGCGAGTGAACCTGGCCTCAAGGCCGGGGCATGAGAATCCTCATGAGCCTCATTTGGGATGTCGGCGCCACCTAAATTGGTCCCGACCACGCCAATTCTAACAGGAACATGGGAGATATAAGTGGCTTGGCGAATTAAGAACTTTAGGGATCGTTGCGATGGAATGGCGTGCACTGGATAGACCGTGAGGATTATCCTAATGGCCAGTGATGTCACCCACGTGACCTAGGTACACGGAGAGAGCACGTGTCCTCATATGATTTGAGGGAATATTTTCCAGTCAATGATTGGTTGCAGATCCCTATAACTACGATAACATTCCTTCACAAATTCCAGGAGATTGATTCGTCCCTAAGGCACGAAAAACCTAGAAAGAGAAAGTGATTCAGAGCTCTGGAATCAAGAACATTGTTCTTGTGAGTGCTCACGAGTCCATTTCTCCTAGAGCTGGTGTGTAAGGACGATTGATCTAAATGAGTGGACTTAATACCGCTGCCTTCTTTCTTTGATTGTTTGGCCTAACCTTTCACCCAATCACTTATTCTTTCTGTTTCTAGACTATTTGTTAGCTATTGTTTATTTTTCCAAATTGGAATTATTTGACTAACCAAGAACCTATCCTACAAGCTATATAAATGGGACAACAGTGGACCAGAATTGTACTGAGAAAAGATAGAGAGTTTGCACTTATGATTTTTTTGAAGGGCAGATCGTATTTTGTTTTGAGTGAACAAAATGGGAGTCAATTTGCAATTGACGAGAAGGGGGGGGGTCACAGACAAGACAGATTGTAATCGTCTCACATGACTTAAGGTGGGAGGCTGAAATTGTAAAGTAACACAAAAACTGTCGTGGCTCTAACAGAAATTATCGTGGCATTAGCTTCGTTTTCTTTTTTTGTTTGCATTTTGATTAGTCTTCTTCCGTTGCTTCTTGATATAAAAAAATTTATCTTTTAAGTAAACGATGCAATGATTAAGAATGAACTGAGAATGGACATGTTTTTGAGAAAGTCATTCTTATTCTTATATATACATGAGGCATTCCTAGTAAGGGCTCCCTCATATAGGTTACGTGTGGGATTTTTCGTTCGGGATCAAATTTCGACGATCCGAACCGTTAAATGTGTTTAGAATGCATTTTTAAAGTCCAACGCAAACATTCTTAAAAAAAAAAATACCTGGAAGGGCTTGATCCGAGCATTTTTCAATAAAAATGTACGTATACATTTTTATCAAAAAATGCTCGGAATTCGGATCAAGCCCTTCCAGTTTTTTTTTTTTTGACAAATCCTCGGGTTAGACGTTGAAAACATGTTTTAAACACATCTAACGGTTCAGATTATCGAAATTTGAAATCGAACAAAAATTCCCGCACCGTAGTGTATAAGGGATCCCTTATTGGATATTTATTGTATATATATATACGCTTCCAATCCGGATGTCCGGAGTTTATTTCCGGATTAAAATCCGGACCACTGTTTTTTCGTCACTTTCCGGATCAAATCTCGACGATCCGAACGATTAGATGTGTTTAAAACATTTTTTTAAGGTCCACCGCGAGGATCCGTGAAATAAAAACACTCGAAAGGGGTTGATCGGAGCAGTTTTTGTTAAAAACGCTATATATCATTGAGATTTGGTGCAGAACAATGAGGCCCGGACGGGTCCGGATTTTATTGGTTTGGATGGGAAGCTTGGTATATATATATATATATACACACACACATATAAAGCGAAAGTCTACATTTGTTTTTATTTTTTTTATGATCTCGTTGCTGGCGAGAATAGTATCGTAGCCGAGAAGCAGTGCCAGTTCAAAAGTTGTGGAGCCCGAAGCGAACTCTTATGCTCGTAGTCTTCTTCAAAATTCATATAAAAATTTGACACAAAAGATTCGAAAAATACAATTACAATAATTCAAGATCATTTGAACATTACCTTCCTGCATTTTTAGCTGCAAATATTGTAAAGCTCCAAATTTCAAAAGTATTATTTATTAAAATTTCAGTTAAAAAAGTGTCATTAATTAAGCAGCGGAAGTAAAGTAGCATGGAGTGATCATAGTTTGATTACATTAAAAAACTGAGTACTTGTTGAGAATTAAATTATATTCATCCAACACAGAATTAGACAGTAGGGTCTTCTAAATGTTCAGGTTCAAGTCTTAGTCTTTCACTGGCGCATGCTCTTCAGCATATCCTCGTCCCTAATTGTAATTCTCATCTTCTCCTCCTTCGATACCTGGTGTAAAATACTAAGGCCAACAATAGCACCACGAGAGATAAATCACCCAATAGCTAACTCCTACCCACTAATCTTCACATTACAATCAGCCAGAGTTCATATAGAACAGAAAGCAGTGCAAAATTTAGGAGCATGTAAGTGATTTTATTTTCTAGCATATAAGTTCAATTTCATCTAAGTTTTCCACCTCGAGAACCACCTCCTGCATTAACTACTAAGACTGTGACCATTTATGATTCACTCCCACTTTGCTTGCCCTGAACAGGAGCCCAGACGAAACGGCTTAAGTAATCTACTTAGTCGGAATCATCAACTGCCTCACAAGGATGAATTCCCCACGGACTGACAGTACTACTGTCCCCACGAGGAATTGACCGTTACACTGAGAGTATATAAACCATGACCCGGAACTATAACACAAAATCACCTCATTCATAAGGAGTAATCACTTGACGTCAGAACAATGCATTTTTCAAAAATGAGAAAAGAACAATACATTTTCCTCTACATTTCCATCACATGTTCTTCCTTAACCATTTTCCTTTCCTTTTCACAATTTCAAACGCACCCTAAATTTTGAAGGGTTTTGCCACTGAGCACACAAAAAAAACCGCACTTCAGTGCACTTTTAATACATTTTCACATATTTTTATACACTTTTCACATATTTTCACCCACTTTTTCAACCTTAACATAAGTCTACTGGAAATATGTTAGTAGTATTTTCTAATTTTGGCTAAAAAGATTTCGAGCGAAAGAAAAAAAAAAATAGAAAAAGCTTCTCCATGTTGATTTTTAATTTTTGCATTCTCTGATTCATTTATCAAAATGCATTTGACAGAATAAAGTTCAAAATACATTGCGAAGTCCTTGCCGGCCCAGAATGCAAATCTTTGCCGGCCAAACACTCCCCATTTTCTTACGGAGTGTATACGACGCGCCAATAGCGCGTGAGTATCTAATCAACCAATCACCAGAAAGGTTCTTTTACCGTCCTTTCAATTCTTCCCACATAATCGTACTTGTCCCACTTTACGTTTTTCCCTGCGAAAATCTACCTTTGTTTATCAAAAGAAAAAGAAAATTAAACAATCACCCAACGTACCGAATTCGCCTTTGTTCTGAATTATGGTGATCTGATCCCACCCAACTGAGAATCTTTTAGGTTTTTGTTGTGTTTGTTTCTGTTACAACAACAGATATACATATATACAATCTTTACATGTATATATATACGATAATCTTTTTGTCCAAATGTAAATTAATCTCATCCATTCCCAACTTGGCGTGCATTGGTGCAATTTCTGTCCAAAATGTAAGAATCTTTTAGGTTTTTGTTGTGTTTGTTTCTGTTATGATTGTGGGGGTCAATTGAATTGAATTTTGGTGCATACCCATTTACCTTTTAATGCAGAAAAGAAGAAAGAAACATGGTTACGTTATGATTGGAGCACCATTTTTTCATCTCAGGAGCTAAAATGTCCATCCAGCAACAAAATGCGGATGCCAACAATGGTTCTGGTAATCTTTGGATCTCTAATTGCTGAAAATATGTTTGTTAGTATTTTTTTTTTTATAAGTAGGGAAAATATTTATTTTTTAGTTGGTTACCTCTTTTGACTATTATTGTGCTTATTTTCTTCATTGGCGTAGTTGTGGGTAATTTTGCATGTAGGGTGAATTGGGATGTTTAGAAGAGTAAATATGGACTGGAAATGATTCTGATCAATTTCGTTATAGATTTTGTGAACTAAATGCGTATACACACAAATGTTGGTTTGGAATGTGGAAAGTTCAGTATTAAAAAAAAAGGTGGAAAGCAACTTTGAATTGAAAATTGTTCATCTTGGCTCAAATGAGAATTCTTTTTGACCGTTTCAATTGAGCAAAGCTTGCAAGAAGATTTGAGTTGGTATGCCTTCGTCTAAAATGAATATGATCTTCCTACATGACGGGGTTACGGTTTTCTAGCTGATTATGAAGACTGCAAGACCTTTTATGTTTAAACTTGACACACAAATTTCACCTCATTTATGGTAATACCAGGGCTCGGAGCATAAGGTATCTCTGATGTGTTAGACTTCTTTTTTTATTCTTATAGGAGGGTCAGGATCTTGCCTCTATGACCTCTTATGTGCGGAGCCCTCTACGAACTGGAATTTGCACCAAAGGGACGGATATACGTCTTCTCCTGGTATATTGAGCTTTTGTATTTGCCTTTCTTATATGAAATTTATCTTTCGTATTTGTAATTCCCATTTTGTGTTACCTATATCATTTGCATACATGTATCTTATGCATCCCTGTAATCACTCGGAAGTTTGTTTTCTTTATGCCAACATGAGGTGACACTGTGTGTACACATTCAAGAAAACAGTAGATACAAAATTGAGGAATTCAATAACAGCAAATAACTTGATCTATTTTCATCAGTTGAAAGTTATACTCAGAATGTCGAATTAGATAATATGGGAACCTTTACATGTTGGAATTTGCCTGCATAAGCACTTGATCTTATGTCTGCATAACTGTATGGTTCAGAACAAAGTGTTTTCCAGAGTCTCTCCTACTACGCTGGCTAACGTTTTCGATTTGCTTAGACAGCCTATCTCGAGGGTCTCATTAAGCTACTGATTTTGAACACAAAGACCAAATTTCTTCTTTTTTAAATTATGCAGAAATCAAGTTCTCTGAATAAAAAGTACGGATAAGTCCAATTTTTTCTGTCAAGAGGACCTTTAAGACCTATTAAATTCTTTCAGGACCCTAAAATCCAATGCTCTAAATTTCTACTCCAGGAAGTTAATATGGTCATCAGATGCCTTATTATCTTCATTTCTAAATCAAGTTAGGTTCTGTTTCTTCTGGGTTGCTCACATATTGCTTTGTTTATATTGTTTTTGTCTGTGTGTGTGTGTTATCAAGTTGGTTATTTGCGTTGAATAAAGTACGTACGAAAACACTATGGCAAACAGGTAATTTCATGGTACTTTAACCCTCAACTTTTCATGTGAAGATGTCGTAAGAAAATGCTAGCAATATGATGGACTTTGATACCTGTTTCTTAACCTTTGAACATAGGTACTTCCTTGACATACCCCCTGACACTTTTTCTATATCAAAACAACAATAAGATGGAGACAAGTTTCAGATGCATGGCTTGAATCTCCAAAAAAAGCACAGCTTAGTGCACATTCAGTTTATTACAGTAATTCACTGATCTGCTATCGTTGTAATGTTAGTCTTTGGTTTTTCATAAGTGTAATATACAGCCTTTAGATTTTCATAGAAATACGTGCTTGTATGTTGATGATCAATGTGTATCTATTGCGTAATCCGTGTCTTCATCAACCAGGTCCACAGGGGAGGCTGAAGAATCTATTGTCTCAATCAGGAAACAGGATTTGTGCAGATTGTGGATCTTCCGATCCAAAATGGGTGTAAGTATCATGTTGTAACAGCTTTTTCTTACTAGATGCCTTATGATTAATTAGCATGAGAAGATCAATCTTCAAATAAGTTCCTACGTAAAGAGTTCATATCTTATTCTAGTCTCTTGCTCCATCGGTCAATACTTGCTGATGTAATATGTTTCCTCTTCTTTTACATTTTTGTTTTTGTTTTTGTTTTCATCTGTATCAGGGTTTTTGTATTCCTGACATTCATATTTTCCAAATTAAAACATCTATCAGAAGTTCAGAACATATCTGATCGGAACTTGTTTTTCAATTGCTCTTGACCTTTGGCTCCATAGTAGCAGAACCATGGCAGTGGAGTCGAGCAATGATGTCACAACTAGATTAGAGTAATCGTGTAAGGCACAGCTGAGTATACTTATGCCTTTTCAGATGAGGTCAGCTGTCGACTTCCTTTGTGTTCCTCTTTCTTACAAGTGGAATCTTGCAGTCATGAGCCCGACCTTTAGGCTCTTTATTCCCCAATGACACCCAGAGTTTAGAAACTAAGCAAGTGGAGTTGTAGCCCAGTGGTAGACACCACGTACTCCCATGCATTTAATTGAGACTAACTACAACCAACAATATTGACTTTCACCAAGCCAAAAAACAAAACAAAGAAAAGAAGTTTAGAAACGAAGTCGAGAAACTCTAATATCTGTCACTATTTAAAAGAGGGGGAGAAATTGCTTGTTTAAGTAGTAATTTTCTTTTGAACTGCTTTTTCAGACATAAAGTTCTACTTCACTAAATTTACGATTCCAAAATTATTCTTGCTTTTTTGTTTAATCTTCACAAGAAAAATACGAAAAATTAGGAAATGCTCTAATATATAATCGATGGGAACGGACAATCGGACATAACAGGAGGATCCACATACTTGATATTAACTTGTTGAGACACAGGCATGGGATGTAGACCATGAAAAGGACATGCAACAAGGGAAGCTCTAGCAAAGTAGAAAACGGACACAGCATGGGAACTTTAGTACCTAGATTTGTGTTATCCAGACCTCTGTATCAATGGTTGTAAAAAGATATTGAATCTACAAAACATCACTTTTCACTTGCATCTTTTGATGTATTAAGTAATTTGTTTCCTTCTTCACTTGTGGGATTAGAAAAACAATTCTTGACACTTATGACCGATGCCATACATGTTTTGGGGTTTTTTTTGAAGTACTTCATGGTCAACATGCAACATGATGGATGTAAGATTATAGTATTAAAAGTACTGTGTGATAGTTTCTAGTCCAAGAAATTTCCAATGCAAGAAAATTTGCAAAAGTAAAGAGAATGATTGAGAATTTAGAAAAGTATACTTCCTCCGTCCCAAATGATAGTCCCCTATGAAAATACGTGCAATTTTCAATAAAAATTAAAGTACTTTTGTACATGATTTTTCGAATGAGAGACCTCGATTAGTTCTATAATTTGGTGCAAAAAAATTCATCGAGGTCTCTAATTCGAAAAATCATGTACGAAAGTACTTTAATTTTTCTTAAAAATTGCACCTCTTTTCATAGGGGACTATCATTTGGGACGGAGGGAATGTATAGCATTAATCATCTATTTGTTCATAATGTACGAATTCTATATCTAAATACTTGAACATATTCCAATTAGGAAAATCTATAATAGCCTATTCTTTTTATGGCACATCTTAAGGAACCTGAGGTACCGGTTGTATTTTTTGTTCAATGTTTAAAGTGATCAGCATTCTTCCTGTAATGAATCTTGAATATCAATGTCTTTGTAGCATTAATAGCCTATTCTTCGTATTATGCTTAATCGATTTTTGATATTTGCATGCTTGCATATTTAGATTTAACTTTATCTGTGAAGTACCTACAAGCTGCCTAGTTGTTAGCATGCTGCCTTAAATTTACAAAATTACCTGTAACACCATCATGTCTTTCTTTACGCATGAACGTACCATGTTGTGTTGCGCTTAATTTATGAATATGTGAGCTTTGTAAAGTTCCTTCATCAGTCTTCCATTTCATTTAATCTGAGTCCAGTTGAATTGACCTTGGGCTATATCTTCGTTTCACGAAATGTATCCATCTGTTCATTGTTTGGGCCCACCCCATTTCCTTGAGGCTTCCCCCTGAGGTATTGTGTGTGTGTGTGTATGAGAGAGAGAGAGAGAGAGAGAGAGAGAGAGAGAGTCAAGTTGTGTGTGTAAACTCCTCCAAATATATTGTATATTTGTGTTTTATTCTGTGGAGTGTGCATTTCAGCTAACGTATGTAAATCTTGTCTCTGTATTGTGTGTGTGACTTCCACGATCCCCCAACAATTTGTATGCTTTTTGTTTTTTCTCAATGACTTGCCAAGCTTATGTTTTCTTATTACTATTTCATTCGGTGCATGTCAGGTCTCTAAGCCTTGGAGTATTCATATGTATCAAGTGTTCTGGAGTACATAGAAGCCTTGGAGTACATATATCAAAGGTATGGCATCCATACTTTCAGTTATAATCACATGTGGTCTGATCAGATTCTTAAATCCAAATTTGACCGGCATTGTACTGAGGCATCATGAAACCACAGGAGTTTTCATGTTTATTTTCTCTTAACCATAGTAAATTACACTTCCTACAAAAGAGAAACAGTCCATATTCCATATGCTATGAAGCCAATCCGATTTGTCATCATCGCATTTGCATGAACCAAAGAGAGATGCGAACGTTCCAGAAAGTCACAAATAAAACCCTTAGTGCAGTGCCAGATTTCATAAACACTCTTGGTCACATCTCTAATTTGGAAATTGCTAATAAGCTATGTGTTCTGCATGCTGGATTTTCTACTATTCTACGTTTTTCGCAAAAGCGTGCTGATGCCTATATTTTGTGAGCTGAGCATCTACTATTTGCAAGAAAGATTTTCCTCTACAGAGGCCATGGATTTTCTGAGATTTAGCTCGTAGATCCAGCGAGGATATACAAGTTCAATGCTACTTTTTCAAGTTAGAAAAAAAGGTCAGCGATAGATCAAAGCTTATGGAGCCGTGACGAGTGCTAATAGTGATTGTGAAAGAACACTATTAGTTTTCGTTTTCCTTAATAGAACGCTCTCAAATGGAAACGGAAAATGCTGACTGCCAATACAAGTGAGCAAATTAATCTTCAACATTGAATCTTTATCATGCATCACCCACACAGCTAGAGGTGGGACCAGTGAAGAAGAAGATGAGGAGTTGTCTAAGATAGTTCACCCAGGTTCAAGGAAAAATGACCTTGAAGTTTCCTCAAGAAATTGGTCATTAACATATTTCAATATGAGTGGAAGTTATGAGGGGAGGGAGAGAGAGTGCTGTTGTTCCTATTCTTTTCCTGGTTGTCTTTTTTTTTTTTTTCCCTATTGATTGATGGAATTGGTTACTATGACATAGTGTGGCAGCATAATGGTATATTATGCTTACTGGATAAGTTTACTAGTTATCTGATGTTTATGCTGTAGGTTTTGTCAGTAAATCTAGATGAATGGACAGACGAACAAGTTGATATTTTGGTACATATGGGTGGAAACGATGCAGTAAATTTGAAGTATGAAGCTTCTATCCCCGACCATTTGAGAAAACCAAAACCAGATTCCTCTATAGAGGAGCGGTCCGATTATATTAGGTAAAATAAGTACTGCCCTTTTCAGAACTTTGTATAGGCAACAAAGGTACCATTATGAATCAGAAACCCCACTTTTCTGATACTCAGGAGGAAATATGAGCTGCAGCAATTTTTGCTCTCGGATGAAATGTTGTCATGTCCATATCCATATCCTAGTTTTTATCCAGCCTTTGATAAGAAACATTCTGAGAAGCAAACAACCGGTGGCCACCGGATCCATGGGCTTGGCCAAGCCTTTCGGAATAGCTGGAGAAGGAAGGAGTCAGAGCACAAGACCACCAAGAAGAGTAACTCATTGGTAAATGTTATCTTTGATGAATGGTTCTTTAGCATACGGTTGCATAATGGGCCTTGAGGTGCTGTTTGTTAAAGGAGTGGCCACCAAAACAAAAAACAAATGGGCTCTAGTTAAATGTGCTACCATAAAGTTGACATTTTCATGTTTGGATAAGAAGGGTGAGAAAACATTTTTCAAATGGCTTTGTTCGGAAATAGGGTCATGAACTATGTAGCATGGACACTTCGTCGGAAGCCACATACCGGTGTCGGACACTTGTCAAACACCGACACTCTCTTGACACATGTCCGACACTCAAATCCTAAGTGTCCCAATTTTTTCTCAACAATTTTTGTTTGGAAACTCCGGTGACACTCTAAAAAATGCTTTGGACACTCACAAAACACGTCGAGAGTGGTAAACAAAATAGTAGACTCTTGTTAAAGACTACGGAAGCCTTTATTTTTTGTGAGACACGTGATGCTTACTAATAATAAAGATACATAGATGATGAAATGCTTTTTGTTCAAATACTTTTCTGAATGATGTGATGACAAATAAGATTTAAGGTATGTATGGTGTTACATTATAAAATTAGAGCCTTTGTTATTCATATAACTGGAAAAAAAAAATTAAAAACATCTCCCCAACGTGTCGTGTCCTCAGTTATTTTGAGACTTGCTGCGTCAGCGTGTCGATGTCCTATCGTGTGTCCATGCTACATAGGTCATGAAATTACGTTGGAGATTTTAGCCCAGCCTTTTTCTTCTGTTGCAAGATTGTTTAAGTTGTAATGAGAAGCAGGTTTCTAAGGATCTTCTAAAATGATTTTAAATTCCTTTTGGAGATGAGACATCCCGCTGGTTGTGTTAGGCATTGAAATGTTTCAAGTAACGCCATTTTTTCACCACCTGAAGAGGTTGGTTTGACTTGGATTTGCAGCTTACTTCTTTAATTTACTCTTCATAGGCAGGAATGATCGAATTTGTCGGGTTGATAAAGGTCAATGTGGTCCGAGGTACAAACCTAGCCGTCAGGGACATAGTGACCAGTGATCCTTATGTCATTCTCTCACTGGGACACCAAGTAATCTTCTTTCTTTGTTGCAGTCCTTTTGCATTATTCTATGCAGAAATGAGATCAGCTTAGCGAAATAGAATGGCTAAACGCTGTCAAGGAATTGAAATTTTATCTGTAAACTTGTTGTAGTCAGTGAAGACGCGTGTCATCAAGAACAATCTCAACCCAGTCTGGAATGAACAGCTAATGCTGTCGATCCCAGAAACCATCCCTCCTTTGAAGATGGTAAGTCCATTCTTGAATGCAGACCTTACTTGCTAAGTAGTTTAGAGAAAACCTTTTTTGTATACACACGATCGATAGCTGCACTTCATCTAATACCCGAATACGTCATTGTTAGCATGCTTTGCTAGTTCAGATGTGGCCTTTTGTGCAATTATTTGTCCTAGTTGATAATTATTGAAGATAGCCAGGGACAATTGCTTGCGCAGTAAACTTGTATAATAATTTTTTTTGTTCGAGTTCTATACCTTAGCATTTGATTTTCTTTTTTTTCTAGTACTTTCCATCTTTATGATGAGAATTATCCTTCCGGATGCCATTCAGACGCAGTTTTTGGCATTGCAAAGAAGTCATTCATGATATGGTCCAAAAATCAACTGCTTACCAAAATACGTACATCTAAACATACTAGGCACCGTTGAAGAGAAAGACCACTTGTTGAGTATTTCATCATAAAAAATTGGTATTTTACGCAAATTTTTATTTACATATTTAGATATTACATAGGAAAATTTTAGTTTGGATTTAAATCTTAGAACATTCAAATCTCATTACATATTTTGAGCACTTCCGATGAAAGCATTCTTCACACAGCTTAGTGTTCCAAGCATTGAGCTTTAGAGAAGACCACCTACTCAACTACATATATCTATGTCACGTCGTACTATTATTCAAGACCGCCAGTATGATGGTCAGAAGCTTTGCTCCGTAACCTTTAATGTTTAGTAAGAACATTTTGGATGGCTATTCCAGCTTGTGTATGACAAGGATACATTCAAACCCGATGATTTTATGGGGGATGCTGAGATCGACATTCAGCCCTTGGTCTCTGCTGCCAAAGCCTCTGAGAATTCCTCAATCAGGGAACCTATGCAGCTAGGAAGTTGGGTAGCGAGCAAAGATAACACTCTGGTAAGAGATGGTATCATCACCTACGTAGACGGTAAAGTAAAACAAGAAATCTCTCTAAGGCTGCAGAATGTTGAAAAGGGAACGCTTGACATCGAGCTTGAATGTGTTCCCCTCACTCAATAACCTGTCAACGGTAACTCTCTCCAAATTCGACCTATGGATATCAAAGTTTTCAACTTCTTCACCTGCTGTTGTCTAGGAACAAATGGTTAGACCTGCATAGAGGTTTTGTTGTGGTCTGTGTGTGTAAATTCCGTATTTGCTTGCAGTCATCGTCATCATTGCCCGCCTGAATGAAATTGGTGTATCCAAATGTAAATTTTGCCGCTAAGAATTTTTCATAACCTCAGACTGTCTCATGATTTGTTAAACTACTTGTATGTTTGAACGGAGTCCGACTTAATTGACAAGTTTCATCAATTTTGGATATTTTGGTACTGTTAGCTAAGTTCCTTCTGCAAATGAGTAAAGCATATTTTGGTACTGTGTTCGTTGTCTCTTTTCATGCTTTACAATACAGAAACAATTTTCATGTCCTTCCATTCGGGGCTAAGATAGTTCAGAGAAATTTGCAAACTTTGCTGCATTTCTCAGAGGAGATTTGTTTTCAGAAATTTTTGGCCCGAAAACAGGGTTTAGAAACCCCATACAAGGTTGTTGTCACAGTATTAAAAAGCATAAGAACACGGGATATAAGGGGCGAACGAATGAAAAATTGAAAACTTACAGAAAATTACTACAGAATGACCAACAATTGTCTTCTCCTACCTGAAGAACAAACTTGTACCATTGTACAAAAACGAGATACTCCTTGTGATTAAAAAAAAAAAGGACGACATAAAGCTTGGACGAGTTGGATGTGAACAGATCCTTATCAAATTCACAAGTATAATAAATAAAAAAATAAATAAAAAAGAGTCAAGATTGTGAAGTCTTTTAAGGAAACAAGAAGGAAGAGAGAAAGGGAACATCGTCTAAGCAGACACGAAGAGACGATTTTTTTTACAGTATTTTGACAGTAAAAATTTGTAATTTTCAACCTCAAAAGGAAATATCTTCCTTCAATAAAACTTTCTTTATACTTTCTAGTTCGAATTAATTTGTGTTACATGCCCAGAAATGTGATACAAATGACTCAATATTCATTCCGTTACGCATTGTCTAACAGAAAAGACACTTGAGGCAACCCTCCCTCTGATTCAATGGAAGATGTTTCTACCAAAAATTAAATAATACAATCAACAGCAAAAAGATTATTTCTCTGTCAACAAAAAATCTACTATTATTAATTTTGGCAAAAAAAAAAAAAACTTTCTTTGTCACCATATTATTTGGTGAAATACATTAATATGAGAAAGAAGAGGGGGAGCCAGCCTACTGTGCCCAAGACCGATGGGACTTCCTGTTATTCAATTTCATGATCAGAACCGTCTTTTTTATTAGGCTAGTTGAGTTCATTGTGCGTACTATAGATTCAGTTGATCAAATATCGAAAATCATATAATTAGATAACGATGTCCTTCATGCTAAAACTTAAAAATTCAAACTAGCCGTTCAATTTTATTCATGGTAAATTGTGATCGCCAATTGTCATTTCTCAAGGGTGCTAAAAGCGATGGTAGACAAGCCCCGTACGGACTCACCTCTCCCTCATCGTGTCGTGCCTCAAGCCCCTCTATTTCTTGCAAGAACAGTAATGGGAAATTGGAATGTAGCTGATTTTTTTGGGTACACAAAATGAAAATGCAGGTATGATACCCCGTTACTTCCGCCAGGGAGTATTACCCTGTCACACCACACAACTATCTGTAGCCTATGGGATCTCACCACACTTATATAGGGACTGAGGCTAAGATCTCATCATGTGTGAGTGGTGTTAGGAGTATGTTTAGCCCCAATTAGAGGGTATCCGTAGAATTATGATAATACCAGAAGTAGGGGGGACCCAAGAGGGTGCTGGACCTAGTACAACTTCAAATATTCTATTTAATTATACAAGGCGGTGGTGGGCCGAATACAACTTCAAATATTGTATTTAATTACACAAGTTTTTCAAGTTAATTTAAAAAATAAAAATAAAAGATTGGTCCCTGCTGCAGGTTTCTTTGATTTGTAATCCTAAGTTATCTAAAACAAATTTTCGTCACAAACGATGGGTGGTTATGTATATAATACACACAAACTTAGACTTTCAAAGTAGCAATATATATTAGTGTAGAGAAGTATAACTTTTGTTCTGATTGTAAAAATACATGTAGTTAGACCTCCGTTATGGACAAATCCTGCGTCCGCCAGTAACGAAAAGATCAACCTGTTACAGAGCCATGGCAGAATCCATAATAGAAACCCAGTTTCCAAAGCATCATAACTTAGGTATTTTTGCACAAAAGCCAACCAAAATAACATTACAAATTCTTACTTGGAAGGGCTCAAAAAATGAGCACAAGTGGATGACATAACTGGCCGGATACTGATGGAAAATGAAGCAAATAGAGAGCGAGTGGATCAAAAATCAATCAATGTAGAACTCACTGTTTCGGAGGGACGAAGCAATCACGTTAGCAACAACGATGCATACGATTGCCCACCCCTTGAGAGCATTCAAAGCCTTCGTGGCCATGGACATGGCCATCCTCCATGACACCACCATGATGGATGGTTTAATTAACTCCCCACTTGGATCAATCTCCCTCTCTGATTAATTTTGGTGTGTTTGTATCCGAAGGCCAAAACCCACTTCTCTCTTTCTTCTGGAAAACTGAATTGATTGATAATTCAACAAGAAGGTCAAGAAAGGTAATAGCCCAAGAGTTAGTCATGTTGGTTGGTGGATGGGTTTCCTCGGCACACAATTGATCGGAGTTTGGTTCTTATGATCAAGCTGCAAGAAAGTGTAATTTCTTGTAAATTCTCTGGTCACGGGATGAAGGGCCTATTTTTGACCGGACGGAGAGGTGATTAGTCATGTTGCACGTAGGCTGACACGTCGAATAAAAAAAACTGAGTTGTAGAGAGTGTGGAATGGGGGATGAATAAGGGGTGGGCATGCCTATATATAATTGAGCCAAAAATTAAAAAAATTATGAGTGATTATATATATTAGACAATAGTTTGACGAATTGTCAAGCAAAAATATATATATATATATATATATTTAGATAAAAGTAGAGCTTTTTGACATGATATGACAACACAAACCCGACACAACCCGAACATAACACGAAAGATTTGGTGAGTTGAAAAATATGTGGGAATTCATAAATAGAATTCGAATACATAACACAAAAATGACATGAAATTACCGATGGCCCACCCCTTGGGATGATAAGGTACATGAAGAGTTTCACCGAAAACATTCAGAAAATAGAAATGAACGGTTCAAATTCACAGAAAAAAGAATCTGAACCGTTCATTCATTTATCTTTCCTGATGAAAGTTATCGGAGAAACTTTTTCAGTATTCTGCTAATATTTTTCACGTAGAATAGAAGCTCTGTGGTATACATTGTCCTAAGTAGAATGGGTGGCTGAAAGAGCTGAGAAGTTGCATTGGATGAAGCCAATTCTGAGTTTGGCGTGTTTGTTAGATTCCAGCGATTTTTCAGAATACGGACGCGCTCCGGTCCGAGGCCGTCCACTTCTATCAGTCCTATAATCTGTACGCTCCAGTGGGATTTCATAGAATAAAGGCGTAGGCAGTGGGATTTCACAAAATCAAGGGCTTTTCAGTGCAATTTACCCAAGAAATGTAGTACTTATTTTGGCTAAATAATTGAGCAGTTTTTTTTATGGAGTATTTGTTAGTTTTGTTTTTTATGAATTATTAATTGGTCTCAACAAGAAGAATCTGAAACGTATAAAATTATCAACAAAATATAAATTTTTTTGTGAACAAAGGCAAAAACAATCCAAAAAGTCTACTCATTTGGTTTGGATTATTTTTGTCTTTATTGTACTTTTTAAAAATTTCAATCATATTTTTTAAATTTTTAGATTTCTCTCATCTTGCCTAACTAATAATGCACAAAAAATCTATGAAAACTAGCAAATGCGAAAAAAAATTTGAAGAAAAAAAAAATACAGCTCAATTATTTAGCCAAAACACCCGTTAGTGGTTTAGATATTTGCAGCAACATGATCGGATAACATTAATCGGACAGATATGGAACATGATTTGAGAAATGAGAATAGATGGGGTATAGTATTTCACAAGCATATTCACTGGTGTTTTAATTTGAAACTAGTCAACCAGTTGATCCATTTTTTTTTATTTGTTTTACGTACCAAAAATTGTGGAGAAATGTAAGTTTACGAACGATAATAACGCAACCGCGTGGGGAGCACAAATCAGACGATAATTACTGTGAGTATATAACTTATGTTGTACATAGAATAATTAAAGTTAAATCTCGACTACGTATTTTTTTTCTGAATACGTTTTTGTGGTCTACTTTGAAAAATCTGCACTCAGAAATTAAGGTGAAGCTTGGAGCCTTGGAGGTAGGTATACTAGGTTGGGCCAATCATGGATAGGGGTGACGCTATTCGATGGAAGTCCACTACAATTTGTTGCATTGCTAGTAAATAAAATGAATTTAATTTTATGGAACCGGGGATGGCATGTACCACCTAATAGGGCGATCGGCAACTCCAAAAATTCGAAAGACTCCTTTTTCTTTTGAATTTAAAAGACTCGTTTTCAAGTGGAGTGGTAGCCAAGTTGATAGACACTATATACCCCAATGCATCAGATCAAGGATCAAATATCACTATCAATACTAACAACTAACATTTCTTGCATGTCTAAAAAAAAGGACTCCTACCAATGAGGGGTTAGTTTAGCGGTTAGAAACTTGAACTTGGTAGGAGACAAGGCTCAGGTTCAAATCCCCATAGCCCCTCATTGGGGCTAACAAATACTCCTAACACCACCCACATATGGTGGGATCTTAGCTTCGGCCTCAACATAGGTGCGGTGGATCCCCTATAGATAGTGGTATAGTATGACGGGGCAATACTCTTTGGCGAAGGTGTCGAGATACCATACCTGCACTTTCCAATTTTTGTACCAAAAAGGACTCCTTAATCCTTTTGTATGAGCTATTTTTATCTCTAAACATCGCTTCTAAATTGATGTAAACCTCCTTTTAGTTGCTTCCCCTTAATTGGGATATGCATGGATCCATTAACCCCAAGGCTTAACTTACGAGTTTGGTTTTTTCTTAAGTTTGATTTTTCGTGTCAGCAATTTTTGGGGCGATGCATAAACATGAGAAACGACTTTGGCGTGACGTTGTAGAGATTAGTTTGAAGAGGGCGTAAATTGACCCGAAAGACCCTGCGGTGGGTCCATTAAGGGGATGGCTTGCAATTTCTTGCCTAGTTTGTTTCACGCAAGTAAAAGGTAATTTCTACCTAAGAAGTTCACAAGTCTTTCTCACCAAGATTAGGTCACTGAAATACCCCAATAGATTCCTTACAATTTGGTAGTTAGTCATTTTCCACCCACAGTAAAAGCACCACCACCTACTCAATATCACTAGCTAAAATAAAAAAAGTATTTGTTAATAAATATTTAATAAGTGTGACACATATTGCTACGTTGCACTGGCCAGAAAACTGCCCATTATCTCGATAAATTATTTAGTGGTCTTCGGGCGCACCATCACGTGATGCCCCTATACTCTTATCCAACACATATTTTAGTGAAATTTAAGTGTATGGGGCCTATAAAAATATGTAATAGATAAGAGTATTGGCGGTGTCATAAGACAACAGAATGATTAACTCAATTACCTCTCCTCGTGCCCAGGTGCTATTACGATGTCACCTGTCTAGTAACAAATCTCAGCCCGACAAAAAAAACTTTGACCCTTAATTCTCTCTCCCTAGCTCGATTGCCAACAAGTTCATAGCAATGGGTTTATCCTAGTCACCTCTCCAGATTCATACCCTAAAATGTAAGTAACCCTCGGAGATTTTGAGGTAGAGAAAGTGTTGTATTAGAATTTGAACGAGAAATTTTTCAATGCCGGGTGGGTATGGTACATGTGATATCCCCACAGTGATCTCAACCATCCACAACACGATCAGACAGTCCCGATTTTAGAGAAAGAGGGAATTAATCTGGGCCATCCAAAATACATTTGGATGGCTCGAATCGTGCGTGGAGAGTGGGTACTGGGTACCACCACGTGGTACCCACTCGGCACCCAATTTTTTTCCGAATTTGAACATTGCTTGGGAAAGAGACACTGTAACCTTCCCCGAAAATTAGTCTGTTAGTATTAAAATGATTTAATAAATTTTTGTGACATTTTTTTTAAAATTCATTAAAAGATATGGCTTAGCGCGAAAATTGAAATTACAATATGGCATAAAATGGCAGAGCAATGTAGCACCATGAGCGATGTGCTCTTGATAAAATAAAAGCAAATTATTTAACCCAATGCATGACATGGAAGTATGAAATTTGGATTAACGCCTCCTTTTAACTTTGGGAAATTTTTCTGTTTCCGTCTTTTTATTTGTTTTCTCTTAATTTTTATTACGTCTGTTTATCTTGACAAAAAGTCGGTGAAATGTTAGCCCAAATGGGGTTCTGATTAAATCACGTCAGTGTGGAAAGTACTCCACATAAAAGTTTATGAAACGCTTAACGTTGTTCTCAATCCCGATAACCACAACGTCAAATATAATGTTCTCATGCACTAGGATCCATATTATGTTTTCCCATACACTAGCTTTTGGATGTGTTTGTATAAAAGAAAGGTGGTGTTGGATAGAGGTGTCGAACGGACTGGGTTGACACGATTACGGCACGGGCACGACATGTTTAGCATCGGCACAGTACGATACAGCACAAACACTAAGGTGGGCCGGGTGGGGCCATCGATTTGGAGCCCACGGCACGACACTGTTAGGCACTGGGCACGGCAAAGACAATGAGAAGGGCACAATAAAATTATAAAAATACTAGTAAGAAATAAAAAATAAAATAAAATAAACTAAACTAAACTTATGAAAAACACAAATCAGCTGTTCCTGTTCCCGGACTGGAGAGCGACCCGGAAAAGGGGCTGGGCGGATCGGTCACCAGTTCAACCACGGTCGAACCGGAATCAAACTGTGATATCATAATTATAATAAAAATATATTAAAAATATATAATTTACTAAAATAAGCATATAAAAAACTAACTTTACAAAATGTTTGAAAAACTAAAGAGTTCTGCTGCACATTTGTTCATGGGGTGTTTTTCTCCAATCCCACATCAGTTAGATACATAACTCACTCTATGTTTTCTTTCTATAAAAGGCTCACAAGCCTTTACGCATGTTTGATAAGCCATTGACGGGCCGTTTGGCTGGTGGATTTGATTTTGAGCGGATTTATAATGAGGGTGGATTTGTATACGAGGTATTTGGTTGGTTTTTTGAGAATGGGGATTTGGAGGGTGGAGATGATAGGATAGGAGGGTAAATGACTTAATTGCCCCCACTTTATTATTTTAATAAACAAAATTGATTAATTTCATTATAATTGCAATAAATACATAATAATTACGAAAATACAGTAAAATACATAAAAATAATTAAACTATATTAAAAGTCAAATAAATTTTTTTTGGAAAAAATTAAAATAATTAGTTATTGAGGACAAATTTTAAAAATTAAGAGAGGACAAATGATGGAAACTTTGAATGGAGAGTAGGGTTTTTTTTTTTTTTGGGTTGAATGGAGAGTAGATGGTGGTTGAATGATGAATGGTTGATGGATTGGTAGATAGGAAATTGAATGGTGGGTTAGTTGGTTGAATGGTTGACGAAATTTTTGCTATAAATATGAAACAAACTAATTTGATTTTACAAGCATTTTTTCAATCACAACAAGAAATCATATATTTTGTTTGTTACTTAGTTTGAATGGCACGCCGGGCTTGGAGCGAGGAAACTTTGTTCCAATACCTTACTTGCCTTGTAGATGAGGGTGTTTGGCAAGGTGATTGCGGATTTCGTCCCGCCTATTCGGAAGTCTTGAAAAATCAGATGCATGCTTCTTTCCTTGAAGGTGGTATCACAAAAATTCATATTGAAAGGAAGATTAAAGGTTCGGCACGAACTTATCGCACTGTTAATTAGCTACTTCAACTCGATGGTTTTGAATGGAATGAAAGTGAAAATAGATTGGTGGTGGAAAACAATCAAGTTTGGAATCAATTTGTCCAAGTAAGAAATCATCAATATGCTTTACATTTTTACCCAACTATTCATTATTTAATATAAGTTTGATAGTTTTTTCATGTATTTTTATGTAGGCTCATCGAAGATTTGCAAATTGGAATGAAAAACAATTTCCCTATTACAATCAATGGCGCTATTGCTTCACACTTCAAAACGGTGGGAAAGATGAAGATTGAAGAAATTATGGACATTTGAAGAATAAATCGGTTTTTAAAAGTGTATGTTTATTTGAGATTGTATGTTTGTTTGGGAGTCTTCTAATGTATTAATAATCAAGACTTAATAATAATCAAGTCGTCATTTCAATTCTTCGCTCAAATTTCCATCATGTTGTTACGTACAACTTCATTCGAAATCCAAAAGGAGTGCTAGCAAAATACAAGCTACAAAACCTAATAGAAAATTTACAAGAAAGGATAATTTTCCATCCCTTGCGGATGTTGAAGTATCGGCACTTGTTTTATGTTTCTGTTGGGCCGATTCCATGTCTCTCACTCGAAAGGTTTCCGCATGAAAATTTAGCAATGCGATTTCAGTGTCATCCAATGTGTTGTATCTTTTCTTCAAACTCCCGGAGTATACATTTTCTTGGACTTCAGTTTCCTCCCAATTGTTGTAGATCCCCGGACGATGTCCAACAAACACAACCCAATACGACTCATGACGTTGACCTGCCATTCTTTAATGTATCCGAAAATAAGTAGTGATCACAAATGTATAGTAAGAAATAGTAAAGAATTTGCATATATGTACTTGGCTCAGATTTCGAATCAACGGCACAGAGATCACAAGTACGAGAACGAATTATGTTGCCAGATGGTAATTAAACCACTGACCATCATAATATGCCCCGCCAGTACAAGTGTCTAGCCTTTATCCCATATCATCATAGCTGTTAATGCCTAATACTTCACAACTCAGCACAAGGAGCAGCTACTTATTATTAACAACAACTACCACCCAAATGCATCAAATACATGTTCAAGCTTAGTTGGTTTGCCATAATTTGACTCTGTTTTTGTTAATGCAGTTTTCTGGGTTAAGTAAATGCATGTTCACAAGGAACACACACACACACACACACACACACACACACACACACACACACATAATCCTTCCGAAATGGCTCAGAAATTAGTTAAGTCTGCTCACAATGCACCATTTGGCTACAATTTATGTTGCCAAATGGATTTGCATCCATTGACCGTCATAAATTGTCCCGCCAAGCGTAGTGCCTTGGCACTCGTTTTCCCTATTTCATCATAGCCAGAGTTTACTAAGCCAGAAAACTGCATAAACACAACCCATAAACTGCAGCAAACCACACCCACAAACTACAGAAAAGTGCATGAAAATAACCTTCCAAAACTGCATTAACAGACTGATAAAAACTGCAGAAAACCACCCAGATAACTGCAATAAAAGAACCCAAAACACTGCAGAAAACACTTGCCAGTATTTGATTGACCATTTATCGTACCTATTTGTCAGGCATTGCAAACGTGACAATTTGTGATAAGTCATCAATTTTACATGTCTACAATCTCTCAGAGATGTATAGTCAGAAATAACCAATGTTTAAACCCGCATACCGACATGGGCTTCTAGCCTAGTGGTCAAGTAGCCTCTTCTATAGGGGTGAGGTTGTGGATGTCAACTCTTGTCGTTTGTTTTTTTTTGAATAGCAAACAACTTCATTAATTTGAAGAAAATACAAGACTAATAGGGGCAAGAAAAAGACAACAAAAATGCGAGTCGCCCAAATCCGAGACCCAAAACAACGGTTGGCAAGGAGCCAATCAAGGACATCCAATTGGACAAAGCCCAACACCCAAAGGGTCTAAAAACCTCGAGCAAAAAAAAAAAAGGGTCAAAAAACCCATATATTACAATACCCAAACGAGAACACCTAAAGGACCAAAGTCCAACACCCAGAGGGTGTAAACACCCTTGTGGTTTGCTAATATTTACTAACACCTAACACTAACACTCTCCTAAAGTATGGTAAAAAAAAACCCAATACATTAAAGGGTTTTACAAGTCTGAATTTGTGTCCGAACGTCTATCTCTATAATATTATTCACACGAGAAGCACAAAATTAATGATTTAAATTATTGACGTGGATTTAAAATGGAACCCTAATCTCTCATGACTTGATTGGCGTTGCACTTTTTTCCTTGGCAAAAAACGAGTTTTAGGGGGCCGATAGTGGGAGGTTTCTGTTGCTATTTGTTTATTAAACCTAATTTCACTTGAAAAATGGGAATAATCCCACAAAAGGATTGATGAGGTACAACTAATTTATTCTTCTTTCAATTGACTTTCTTTATTTTTTTCCACTGTATTCTATTCGAGAAATCATACTCCATTATGCAGGGTGAACTAAAGGATGTTGATAAAAAAAAAAAAACCTAAAGGATTGACTCCTAAATCACACCAATACTAACTCTCTCTGGCCTAAAATTTTTGGCGACTTTTTGACATATTTTTTTAGACGGGTTTTCTTAATTTTGTTATTATGTTTGGATATAAATTTTACATTACGACGTTCGGCTCAACGAGATGAATTGGAAAAGTATAAATACATATTAAAGTTAAAACAAGTTCATATAAGATGATAAAAAAAGAAAAGAAAAAAGAATGACATTCTTTTTGGAACTTTTCTTTATCTTAATGATTTATTTAAACAACAACAACAATAAACAGAACCCATCTAGCCCCTAATCATTGGGGGTATGGGCGGGGGATTATTGGAGACAGACCTAACCTTTGGCAGTGTGTACAAAGTGGCTGCTCTCAGAGTGCCACTGAAACAGTGGCCCCCCTAAACCTCCAAGAACCGAGAAGCTACATGGACGTTTTGTTGCAGAACCATACCCTCAAATCAAAGGCGAAAGGCATCAGGGAGGGCAGACCTAGAGACCCAAATTAATTTTTGTGTTCATTACCATGCTTCCTTCATTAATGATTTATTTAAACACTGGTCTAAATTTTAAACTTTTTCGATTCATCTCATCAAGACGAAGAATTTGATCCGAATAATTAGAAATTTAGAAAAAGCAACAAAAACACCGTTCAAAAAGTCGGAAAAAAGTGAAGCCCCCTATTTTTCTTGTTGTCTCTTGGGGACAGGTAACTAGAGGTTGTTTTGGCTAAATAATTGAGCCGAATTATTATTTTTCATCGATATTTCGTGGCTTAATAATTTGTCTCGAATTGGCATGATTTGGCAAATAAACATAAACATGTTTTTTGGTTTATTCATTTTGTCTTTATTCAAATTTTTTTCGCAAATGTTAGTTTTGCATCAAATTTTTGTGGTTTATTGGTTACTCTCGACGAGACGAATCTAAAGAGTATAAAATTATAGTCAAAACTAATTTTTTTTTGAATAAAGCAAAAAATACGTGGTTTATTGGTTTAATTTTGGCTTTATTCAAAAAATAAATTAATTTTCACTATAATTTCATACTTGTTAGATTCGTCTCGTTGAGAGGAACTAATAAATCACAAAAAATTGATGCAAAACTAATAAATGCAATTTTTTTTTGAATAAAGACAAAATGAATAAACCAAAAAACCAGTTTCAGAAAAATTTAACAAATAAAAAATCTAAAAAGGTTAACTTGTGAAAGACAAAAGTAATCCAAAATGGGTATAACAAAAAACCAGTTTCAGAAAAATTTAACAAATAAGAAATCTAAAAAGGTTAACTTGTGAAAGACAAAAGTAATCCAAAATGGGTATAACATGGGTGCGTACACCATTGGCGTTTGATTTCCACGTGGACGTCCCCATCTGGAGTTAGCTACTTAAATCAATAGTTAACCATAGTTATGTAGTTCTAACCGTAGTTTCATTTATTCCCTGTCCCATTTTTGTGTGCCTACTTTACCCTCACAAACTACAGCCAACTCCTCAGTCAACCAAGCCATTGCAAATACACAAGAGACCCAATTCAGACCTTTCCAACACCACATGGTCAATTTCCTTCTTTTATGAATCGAATCGAATTCTAGATCTCACGTTCTAAAGAGCGTTACATAATTTTTGGGTTAAATCCTAAGATCTATAACTTTTTTTTGTGTGCATATGGTCAATTTCTAAAGAGCGTTATATAATTATTGAGTTATAAGCCCTAAAATCTACAATCTTGCGGCGCAGAATCAACCTTCTATCGTTTTAAAGAGCGTTACATAATTATTGAGTTATAAACCCTAAAATCTACAATCTTGCGGCGCAGGATCAACCTTCTATCATTTTAAAGAGCGCTACATAATTATTGAGTTATAAACCCTAAAATCTACAACCTTGCGGCGCAGGATCAACTTTCTATCGTTCTAAAGAGCGCTATATAATTATTGAGTTGTAAACCCTAAAATCTACAACTTTGCGGCGCAGGATCAACCTTCTATTGTTTTAAAGAGCGCTACATCCTTATTGAGTTATAAACCCTAAAATCTACAACTTTGCGGCGCAGGATCAACCTTCTATCGTTTAACCTTCTATCGTTTAAAAGAGCGCTGCATACTTATTGAGTTATAAAACCTAACATCTACAACCTTGCAGCGCAGAATCAACCTTCTACCATATAAAGAAACGCTACACAACTATCGGGCCAAACCTGAGGTCTCCTTTTACTGTACCAGTATTCAACAGCCACAACAAAAGTGAGGAATCGCCACTCACTGCATGCACAAGACCCAAACCCACTCTCTCTCTCTCTCTCTGCAGACGAAAGGGTCCTGAAGACTGCAGAGGAGAGTCCTCTTTTTCTCCCTCCACTCTCTCTCTACACTCAGTCTGCTCGGATTGTAAGTTTTTTCACTCGCATTTCACGGCTCTAAATTCTTTCGAAACTAGGGTTTTAGTTTTGGCTATGGGGGTTTGGTTTTTTGACTCGCATTCAGTCAAATGTTCATATAAGAGTGTATTAGCGCCACTAAATTAGGGCTTTTACTCGGTGAGAATGTTTGTTTGTTTTCGTTTTTTTTTAGCTACTCCTTTTGCACCTCTCTCTCTCTTCTCTAGTTGCTTACTCGCATTTGTTTTATTTCTGCGTGAATTTATTAAGTTTGTATATTCGACTTCAAACTGTATTGGGGATTTGGCTCTTGTTTCTGGGCTGAATTTTGTTTTTGTTTTCAGTATCTCATTAGTACATTTATTTACGGGAAGTAGGATTTTTGTAATTAGTTTTTAGTGTTATTAATTTGTTTGCATGTTAGGTTTGAGCTAAATCTACAGTCCTTACGTTTCTCATACTTTTTTTGTTTGGTTACTGTTAATTTTATGGGAAAATGGAGCACATTTGAAGCTTGAAATGTGGTATTTTGGAAAATGACATACGAGAACCGTTATGAGAGGCTAAAAGCAAAAAAAGAAAAAAAAAAGAAAAAAAAAGAAAAAAAAAGGGTGTGACGGGCTTAGTGTGTGGCGTAGATTTATAAATTTCATCATCTAGACCATACAGATTGACTTGTGATATTTTGTTTAAGTAGCAGTATGACTCGTCACAGTAAAGATTTTTGAAACAAGCCTTTTTTTTTCTATTTCTTAAATGTTTTTATGCTTTTCAAGCTGGAAGTGTAATCTCTATCTAATGTGGTAACTTTCGAGCTTGAATTACGTTTGGTTCAATTTCCCCCAAGTTCATGTCGCTTTGTTTCTCTCATATGTGGCAGCCTGGCAGGCCCTTGGTTTGAGTATTTATAATCTCATTCAGGGCATGCTCTAAAAGAGATGGAAGAAAGCCCCTCATCAACAATTTGGGATGGAACCATAACGGGAATAAAATTTGGTTTGGCAACTCGTCTGGAAATTGTAAGCACTTTACTCTCTTTAACGTCCTTTGTTCAAATTGCACAGTTAAGTTTCTCAGAAAGGGTTAGCAGAGTTAGTTAATTAAGCCATGCCATATCATAGCTTTTGTTTTATTCGTTCCAAAAAATAATTCCTTGCTTTATTCTGACCATGAAGTTGCCAGAAGAATTGAACGTGGTAGTGGTTTTAAAAAAAACTTTCAGGTCCTGTGATTGATGCAAACTTTTCTTCAGAACAAAATGTCTTACAGTTAGCATTTGAGTGGTAGTTCTAGTAACATAATTTTCCGAACAATTTCTATGAGAAATAATTGCTTTGGACCTGGAAAAAGTTTTTAATAAGTTGGATTTTGCTTACATCATCTATGAAGGGTTCTTGCATCATGCCTACTAATTCAGAACAACTGTGATTTTCTGCTAATTCTGAACGAATTTTGGTAATGTTCCTTCTTGTGTTTTTTGTGTGTTAGTGTACAGCATCCAATAGTGACTTCCCTATAAGCCATTCTAGTCAGCTTACAAATCCGTTTCTTGGTTTGCCACTTGAATCTGGAAAATGTGAATCATGTGGTGCTGGAGAACCTGGAAAATGTGAAGGTATTTAATTTTTTGTTGTTGCTTCCGATTACGCTGACAAGGCCAAAGGAATGTATTCACATGCTTTCAGCTTGTGGTTTGCGTGGAGTACTGCTGAAGTTTTGTAATCGTTATCTTTCAGGTCATTTCGGGTATATTGAATTACCAATTCCTATATACCATCCTACCCATGTGAGCGAGCTGAAGCGGTTGCTTAGCTTGTTGTGCTTAAAATGCTTAAAGATGAAGAATAGGAAGGTACTGGATATTCTGACTTTCTTTCAGCTTAGAGGTAGCTTTGTCTTAAGAACTTGAAGAATTGGCATGCCGCTGAGAATCCATTTTCTTTGTTTTTTTGCGGTGTAAGAGCTGGGCTCTTTTGTTTGTGTACTTATCTTTTTTATCCTTGAATAAAAACGAAATGATAGAGCTTTCCCTATTCTGTGCTAGAGATAGTGCTTGAACCTCTAGGAATGGTTAGAAATTGTTGATATCATTGAGTACAGAGATCGTGGTATTGGTCCTCACTCATCTCTTTGTTTTTGGTTATTAATGTTCTGAGTACTGAATGAACATTTATCACAAAGGTTACTTGTATATGTGTGTGTGTCTATATATATATATATAGGCCGGTTCCCCTCACACTTAAAATAACACAAAAAATGACACCTCACTCTTCCGGCCCCTACTGTGAAGTTCTGAACAGTTGATCTTGTTTAAATGAGTAAAATAAGAGGTCCTGCAAAATTTCAGTTCAATCGGATATCGGTAAGTGCTTGATTCAAACAGTTTAAAAACCATTGTTTCCTGTCACAGTTTTTGCAAAACTGGTTGGATCAAGCACTTTTCAATATCCGATTAAGCTGAAATTTTGAACTCTTGTATCCTTTTCTGAAAGTTTTCAAGTTGAGAGATTACATTCGGGTTTTATGCTTGAATATTGGCAGCTCAAAGGACAAGTGTCAATAACTCTCGGAAGACAGCCCTTCTTTATTCCGAAAGGCGAAAATATTCATCTGCCTTTGTTCATAAAAAAGCGGTTTCTTTTTCTCCTTATTACGAAAAATTTAATAGAACATATGTTTGTAGAAGAGAAATTTTTATGGAAATGTATATTTACACCTTGCATGCTTGAAATTTTCATCTTCAAATATTGCTTCCATGTGCTCCTTTGATGAGTTCCAAAAGAGAGAGGAGCTTGCAGATGTCTTTTTTCGTTCTTTCTTTCTTTTGTTTCGCTCCCTTTCCTTTTGTTGACAAAGGAGTATGATTTCTTTATTGTTGAACAGTAAACACTCTTTCTTTTGTAGAATCCAGGAAAGGGTTTATGTTCTAGTTAAGCTATCCTAGTGTTTCTTTACATCCTTAAATTAATTTCATAGCCGAAGTGAAAATAATCTATATCGGATTGCCTGGTTCAGATTAAACAGTTCCTAGGATAAATAGATTTCTATTGGGATCTCCTTATGCTGCTATGTCGACCCATCTTATTTGATTATAAAGAGCATACTAGGGGTTTACTACGCAATATCAGACTTCCTTGCAAGTGTCAAGCCCATCTAGGACTTTATCATTTTATCACTCATTCTGAAAGGTGATGTATGATGCCGAAAACCTATGCTGATGTGACACACCCATGGCCTCGTACATCCATTTTTGTGATTATCAGTTTTATCTTTTGTAGTTTTTATGTCACGAAGTCACGAGTAACTATTTCCTCTTTCTTTTGTTAGTTGTAGTTTATGTGCCGTTTTTTTTTATCAGAACATGTGGAATATTTCTTGCTTCCTGATGTGATGGAAGCAGATTATTGCGTTTGGCTATAGCATGAATCTGAAACACTTGGGCATTTCTATTCCTTCTGTCCTAAATTATCCTAGTTTTGGTTTTCCTCTTTGCTTTCCCTTCCTTGTGTCATAAATTATATTAGTTCTGTTTTTTCTCAAAAAAATGGACCTTATTGCTTCTTTATGTAAATTATTGCTTACTAAGAGCATCTCCACCCCTCACCCAGACTTATACCCAAATTTAAGTAAAAATTTGAGTAAAAACTTGATTTGGTATGGAGCACTCCAATGGGCAAAAGAAAATCTAGGCATAAATTTGAGTAAAAGCATCGTTAATGGCATTCTTGTAAATTTAAGGGTGAGAAAATGGCCTTCAAAATTTGATGTTGGATTTGGTTCTTACCAAATTTGGTGAAGAATTTGAGTAATATCAAATTTGGGGAAGGAGTGGAGTGGGGTTTTGGTGATTTTTACTCAAATTTGAGTTTGATGTAGGATTTGAGTAAGGAGTGGAGATGCTCTATGCAACTGAATCTTGGCTTATTCTTTTTTGTTATTTATTGTTCCTTAACTTGTATTCTGTATATATTGTTTCTTATTGGTTTTATACTTCCAGTTTCAGAACAACAACATTGGCATATTTGAAAGAGCATTGTCCACATGTTGTGAGGTGAGCAGCAAGTTATTCCAGCAATTGATCAAATGTGGTGTTTATTTTGGTTTAGGATGAGAACAATGCGTGCTTGGTGGGTGGTATTTCTTGGTATTTGTATATCAACCTTTGCGAGCGTTTGACACGCAGTGCCATAGTATCCTATTAACAAAGGTTAATTGTACACCAACCTAAAAAGGGCCTACTCGTGTTAATTTTTAGGTTTCGGAACAATGGACCATCTATGGGAGTGTTTAAACAATTTGTAAATAAAAATGCAGAGATTTTCGAATACTTGAACCTATTATTATTATTTTTCTTAGTTTGAGTATCCTAAATAGTTGAGTAACTCAGTTAATATTTTCTGGTACCTGATGATTGTTGCACATTTTGTCTTTACTTGTTAGCTCCTTTTCTCTTTTTCATTTAGGATCAAATGGAGAGGTTCTTCCTTATTTGAAAATGTGATAATTTGTTGATCGTGCGAGGTTCTTAGGGTATTATAATTTGGAAGCATGAGAGCAAGGTTCCAAGGCAAATTCGTCCCCTCGATAGGAGGATTCTGCAACTAAGATTTAACTCGAGGAAATTTAATTACTCATTGACCTAATAACCCAAGGGTCATTGTGTATTTAATGTCCTCACTTTATTTAAACAGGGAGGACGTCCATGAATCGGAGAACATTAACCAAATTAATCAAAAGCCTTGAAAAAGCATTTTAATGACTAAAAAGGTCATACAAAAATGTGTTTCATAATTTGACGGCAGCGGTAAAAAGATGGACTATAGTACATTAGCTCTATGCATATATCATGACATTTAAAATAACAGAGATTAAGTGCTCCAAATGAAAGGCAGTTCGTGCACTGCAGGCATCCCACTTATTTACAAGAATACTGGACGTGACTTCTGAGTGAGTTCATAACCCAAGAAGTTGGCTTTGCCAACACAACATCAGAGCCGTCTCCTTGATTCTATGCTGACCCTGGGCTAGGTTTTTGGCGTTCGTAAAAAATGAAGAGAAGGCAACACAAATGAATGTAAGGAAGTTGATACTTTTCCTTTTGGGAGTACTGTAAACAAATCTCAATGTTCATACCCATTTCTGGGCCATGTTGATGTTTTGTTTTACTATTGGGAATCTGGATACTTCAAGTACATTCACATGTAATGCCTGGAAAAAATTGGCATGAGAGAATATGTATTACCTGTTGATTGGCATGAGGGAAGTGCATTTTTTTCCCAAATTAAATTTGAAGGTCACAAGTGTATTTGTGTGGTTGCATTTGGGCTTGGACAAAAGGTATTTTGAAGATAGAAGGATTAACCAGCTGTATATATAAAGAGAGAGAAAACAAGGTTTGTGATATTTGGTTAGTGATTTTCCAAATAGAACGCAGCCGTCGAAATTATGAATTGTGTTTGTTGTCAATCCCAACTGTGTCCGTACTCCTTTGTTTTAGTTTTTCCGTATTGGTTGACCTGAATCGCACCACTACCCCTATTCGCGTACTTAGACATGCTTCATGGTCTCTGGGTGAAGCACGTGATCGTGAAGTCAAATGAAACCTAAGGAAATCCAATTGCAAAAGTAATCTTTGTGGTTCTAAAATCAAATGATTTCATTAGAAAGCAAGACGAGGGGAAATACCTTTGCGCAAGATTATTGTTTTTTATCCTGAAGCCTAATGACACGACTGCAAATAAGATACGTAAAAATTGTCCAACATGGTTGTTTTTGCTTTTAACATGTCTGTTATATTTCCATTTTTTTGTAGGAGGCTTGCCAAATTTCCATCAACGAGGGAAAAACGAACGATGGAGCTTCTTACTTGGAATTGAAACTACCATCTAAAAATTTCCGAGATGGTTCCTGGAATTTCCTAGAAAGATATGGTTACAGATATGGCGATAGATCTTGTCGACCTTTACTTGCTGCTGAGGTTAGGTTTTGTTCATATTCTCATCTTATATTGAACTTCAAAATCAATCACCAATTAAGAAATTGATGTTTCTATGGGTTATTACTTATTCATACTGGTTGTAGAGTTCATTGGTGGCTTTCTGCTTTCTGGCAATATCTTTTGTTTTTCCTTTTGTACAAGGGCTAACTATTGGGTGTTGCATAATGATCTTGCTAAAACATCGAGGGATGAATTTCTACTGCTCGCTGAGAGGTTAGGTCCAGGGAACTTGATTCTCCATTCGGGCTTTAAGTGTGCATATTTCACCAATTATTTGCTGGGATAGAGATTTTCCTCGTGTTGGATTTCAGCTGTGATCCCATTGTTGAAAATAGAGCGACTGATTTGGTGGTATGATATGAAAAGTGTTCTCTGTTGGCCTACTGGCACTGGTGTAGAGACAAGCTTCATGCTTGTCTGCATAGGTTTCTAGGCATAATGTAGTTTCTAGGGTTTTGTGAGCCAGATATATAAAGGGCCGAACCATTCTTGATCAGGAAAGCTTAGCCATATTCCTCCTATTTATTTTTAGGGAATGTTTGTAAAACTTTGGCAGAAATAGGGTTCTGATGCAAATACAACAATAAATTTGATGTTTCTGTCCTGATATTTGGTATTTAATTTGTTGTAGTTTGTACAGATATCTATGCACTCGTAAGTAGCTTGATAATTTAGATCATGGATCAATAAGCCCTAAGCCTGTATTATTTGTATGATTTACCTTTTTAATTATATTTCTTCGGGGGACAATTCAGTAGAAAGTTTTCCAATTATGTCATATTTGGTATTAGAGAAGGGCTAGAATGGCATGGCATTCCAGCTTCTATCCTCATGTTTGGTATGCCATAAACACATGGAATCGTCATTCCTTTGGGATAACAAATCCCACAAAATGTGAGAATGAGCATTCCTCTTGACAATGGAAGACTGCTTATTTCATTTCAACACTGAATCAAATTGAAAAATGTGTTGTAATTTTATTGGTTGTAATCTTATACCACTACCACCTCCACTACACCATAACCTCCACCTCCACGACCACTACTATTTGCAATAACCACCGCTGCCTCCAACCGCGACCATTGCCACACCACCAGCACCATCACCATCACCATCACCATCACCACTACCGCCTCCACGACCACTGCCATACTACCGCTGCAACCACCACCCCACCGTGCCACATCACCACTTCCAGGCTACAACCATGGCTACGGCGACATCCAATCACCTCCGCCACCACACCACCTCTGACCATGGCCACTACCACCCTGCTCCCGAGAAAGGGGGATTGCTGTCTTTCTGTTTTCATTTTTGTGGACTTTCTTCTTTTCTTGTTCGTACCTCTTTTTAGACAAGTCATTATTTCCTTGGAAATTCTCCTAGTATTTGAGGTTGAATCCTTAATCGGCTCTTCCTAAGAGGTCGAATAAAATAATGAAGTAGGACAAAGAGGGATTCACCACTAGCAACTTTGGGTAAAGAATAATTTTATGTTTTGGGATCATCTGTTATTTTTTAGATTCTTTATTTGAATATGAATGGATATTGCATAGTTACTTTTTTTACCAGCAAAGTTCATAATTTTGGCTAGAGTTTATTTGGGTGAGTGATTTATTTGAAAGAGGTACACACGTTTTGGGAACCAGTGCTATCATAACCCCCAAAACAGACTGAACTAAGATCAGTACGTTTGTAAAAAATCCCTTGCATTGTGGACAAATAAATCCTAAGTTTTTTCAAAGGGCATCAATTTGAATTTTTCTGAAATGATGCATATTAGACAAATAAATCCTAAGTTTTTTCAGTTAGTATAAAGGAGCTTTTCAGCTTGTGATTTCTGGGTTTCTTTTATAATTATCACTCATCAGGATTTCTGGGTATATATCCTGACGGAAACTTTTGATGTATTCCTTCACCTACTGCATTTGTCCACAAGTGATGGTTTATGCTTCTTGCAACCCTTTTGGATGGAAGTGCTCTTTGGCTCTTCACATAACCTTTTAACTTGTGGTGCTTCTGTAGCGGGGTGGTGCCCTAGGTGATTCTGGGGCTCGCCTCGAGGCAAGTAACATTAAAATGCTCCTGGTCATTGATTTTTGGCAAAGAACCACAAAGGCATTCGCCCATCCATTGGAGGCGTACACTTTTCATGCATTTTCCGCCCAAATGGTGGAGGCAAATATATCAGAAGAGTTGGTTCTTTTTTGTTGTAAGTGAAGAGTCGGTTCATTACAAGTTTTTGGGGTGAAAGACGAAGGTTTTTTGTTTATTTGCGAGAAGACTTAAATTTGCTCTTAAAAGTTGGATCTATTAAAGAATTTTGTTTTTATGCCTTTACATGCTTTTGTGTGAATTTCATCTGCTATTTTCTTGTTTTTGTGAGGCACATTGTATGGCGAACAACACTATCCCCTTTTTTATGGTAGTTTACTTTTAATTAATTTTATATTTTTATAAATAGAAAGTAAAAACTCCTAAGGCTTATGCCCCAGCTCTTTGAGGTACGCCTCACCTCATAAGATGTCAACAGCCTTGCCTTGCTGTCTCGCCTCTTAAAACCTTGCTTAAAATGGCGATGTGGATTGAAGGATTGTGATATCCTATGATCTAGATTCCAGTACAAATCATAGCTGAGCAGGATTGCAGTATGATTGCTGAATAGTGGATCCAGTTGTAGGATTGGGCAATTCAAACTCTTTTTGTGAAGGTCTTATGGATCTTTCCGATATGTACCCCCATTAGCTAAAATGCCAACAGTAAATAAAGTCAAAACATCAGTTGACATTAGTGAATGGACTAAGGCTGTGATTATAAAGTTGACAAGTTGAGATGATTGCTATGGGCTGCATCGGGTATGTTTAGTGTCCTGAAATATACAATATTGACTCAAGTCACCTTGCTCCGTGTTTTTATCTAGGCATGAGATGTTTTTAAACAATGCACTTGACCTCAAGGCCCCATTTTACTACTGACAAAGTTACAGCGAGCTTTCAAACCTGAAACCTAAACCATGCCATACTAAACATCTGAATTCACTAATCAGAAAGTGGATGTGAGAATTCTACCATTTGAAGTACATTGTCAAGTTTATTTGGATCAATATTTGTATGCTTGTGGTTCATGTTGTTTCTCACGCCATCTCTAAATTGCAGTTGTATACAGTGTAAATGTATTCGCTATGTATGTTGAAGAATTCATTTATCGAGGAAAACTATTAGTTTTCCTGTCCCTTAAGTGGGATCTACGATCTTTGATCCCATCCTACAATGCTGTTCAATCCAATAGATCCTGTGTAGTACTCCCAAGTTTGAGGACCTTTGCTGGCCTGCTGGAGCATAGATTGTATTTAAGTAGGTATTATGCGAATATTACAGTTATATATGTGTAAAATTCATGAGTTCTGATTCATAGACTGGGAGTTGTTTTGTTTGCCGCAATTATTTGTTTTTTCTTTTAAGTCGTGCAGTTGCAGTGGATATTTTTCCTTTTTTCTAAGCACTTTTTGTTGTATTTTTGTTTTCCAAAAATAATCAGGTGGTGGTAATGCTGAAAAAATTACCTGATGAGACTAGGAAAAAGCTTGCTGGGAAAGGGTATTTTCCTCAGGATGGTTATATCATTCAATGTCTGCCAGTCCCTCCTAACTGTTTGTCTGTTCCAGATGTTTCTGACGGAATTACGGTCATGTCTTCGGTTAGGCTTTTATGCTTATGCCTTATATGATTTCCTGGTTTAACTCTTCTATTTTTATAAGTTGCATTGCAATAATTTAATTTTCATTTTGCTTTCCAGGATCTCTCCATCTCGGTACTTAAGAAAGTTCTGAAGCAAGTCGAGATCATCAAGAGTTCTAGATCTGGGACTCCAACTTTTGAATCTCATGAAGTCGAAGCCAATGATCTACAAGCAGCTGTTGCACAGTATCTTGATGTTAGGGGAACTTCCAAGGTACTTAAATTTCTTGTGGTGATCTTATTTTGCATTTATACTCAAGTAAGCTTGGACCAAGTGGAAGAAGCTGCAGCCTGCCAGCCCCAACTTTTTTTGCTAAATCTGCATGAAAAGTTCAAAATTTATTATATGTTTTTTTTTTGTGTGTAGGAGTCTAGGACATCATTTTCCCCAAATTACTACATGAGCTTTGGTGCTAGTCCAGTGCATTTACTTGATTACCGTAGAATTCTGGTCAACCATCTTAGGAGATGGCCAGTTCAATTAGCTGATATTGGTTTTTGTTCTTTTTTGTGGCGACTTTGTTCTTCAACAATATTACGGCTGAAACCCCCATTTTAGTTTGGCAATTATATAGTGCAGATATTCATGAGCCGTTATTGTGTTTGTTGTCTTTCCTTGCATATATCTTCTACAAGGCATCTCGTGATGTAGATACCCGCTTTGGGATTAGCAAAGAGTCGAACAATTCCTCCACTAAAGCATGGCTCGAGAAGATGAAAACCCTATTTATCAGAAAGGGTAGTGGATTCTCCTCACGAAGCGTTATTACAGGAGATTCATACAAAGGTGTCCATGAAATTGGATTGCCTTTTGAAATTGCTCAGAGGATAACATTTGAGGAGAGAGTTACTCAACACAACATGCAGTATCTGCAGAGGCTGGTGGATGAAAAGCTGTGTTTGACGTATACAGATGGTTTGTCAACATACTCGTTGAGGGAAGGTTCAAAGGGGCATACATTCTTAAGACCTGGTCAAGTGGTACATCGGCGTATAATGGATGGGGATATTGTTTTCATTAATCGCCCTCCGACTACGCATAAACATTCCTTGCAAGCATTATCAGTTTATGTTCACGATGACCATACAGTTAAGATCAACCCTCTTATATGTGGACCTCTTAGTGCTGATTTTGATGGCGATTGTGTCCATTTATTTTATCCCCAATCTCTTGCTGCAAAAGCAGAAGTTTTGGAACTATTCTCTGTAGAGAAGCAGTTGCTTAGTTCTCATAATGGCAACCTCAACTTGCAGCTGGCCACTGATGCATTGTTATCGCTGAAGCTTATGTTTAAGAATTATTTCTTGACAAGACCAGCTGCCCAGCAGCTGGCAATGTTTGTGTCCAATTCCTTGCCGCATCCGGCCTTGTTTAAGGCTAATAGATCAGGCCCTCAGTGGACTGCTGGGCAACTATTACAGACTGCTCTACCACTTTGTTTCGACTGTTCCGGAGATAGATATTTGGTTCGGAAGAGTGACCTTTTGACCATTGACTTTAATAGGGATGTAATGCAGTCAATTGTTAGTGAAATTGTCAGTTTTATTTTCTCTGAGAAGGGCCCAGATGAGGTTTTGAAGTTCTTTAATGCTTTACAGCCTTTCCTCATGGAAAATTTATTTTCTCAAGGTTTCAGCGTCGGATTAGAAGATTTTTCCATTCAGAGGGCTGTCTTAGAGGATATTCATAATCGCATTCAGGAAATTTCACCTCTGCTTTGTAGCTTGCATTCAACTTATAATGAGCTAATTGAGCTGCAAGTAGAGAAGCACTTGCGGCTTTTGAAGATACCTGTTGCTAATTTCATTCTGAGGTCATCGGCAATTGGTTATATAATTGATTCCAAGAGTGACTCCTCTATTACAAAAGTTGTACAGCAGATTGGGTTCTTGGGGTTGCAGCTTTCTAGTAGGGGGAAATTCTACACCAGGGCCTTAGTTGAGGACATGTCTTCTCTTTTCAAGAACAAGTACCCCATTCATGATAACTTCCCTTCTGAGGAATTTGGGTTGGTTAGAAGCTGCCTTTTTCATGGACTGGACCCCTATCAAGAGATGGTTCATTCTATCTCTGCCAGAGAAGTAATTGTCCGTTCATCTAGAGGGTTGACAGAACCGGGTACATTGTTCAAAAACTTAATGGCGATCCTTCGGGATGTTGTTATCTGCTATGACGGCACTGTGAGGAATGTCTGCAGTAATTCAATCATCCAATTTGAGTACGGGGCTAAGCCTGAAGCGAAGAGTTTTTTTGCTGCTGGTGAACCAGTTGGTGTATTGGCTGCAACTTCCATGTCTAATCCTGCATACAAGGCAGTCCTTGACTCTTCTCCAAGTAGTAATTCCTCGTGGGAAATGATGAAGGTAATGTTTTACTAGATTCCACATCATAGAACTGTTTCTTGGTAATGTGTTTAATTGCGGCATAACATGGTCATTATCTGTCTGTTCAGGAGATACTGCTTTGCTCGGTGAATTTCAAGAATAACCTTTCTGATCGCCGTGTATTGTTGTACTTGAATGATTGCGATTGCGGGAGAAAATATTGCCGAGAAAATGCTGCATATTTGGTGAAGAATCAGTTGAAAAAAGTCAGCCTAAAGGATATTGGTGGCGAATTCTTGATTGAGTATGTGTTAAACCTGTTTGCTAACCTGTTTTTCAGATTTAATCACACTCCTAGCTATCTTTAGCACACACTATCACCTAAGAAGACGTATAATGCATGTGCACTAAGGATATGCCACAAGAAGATGTCTTTGGTTCGCTCCCAAAACAAGCTTATGTACCTTCATTATAGATAATTGAACTTTGATGTCAATGTATTCTTTTGTGGCCAGGTATATGCCTAAGATTTGGTCAGTCCTTTTGGTATGCTCTACCCCCTATTTATGATCCAAATCTAAATAAGGGTCCACCTGGTAGCTCATCCTACGCCTTGTAATGCAGTTTAGTACCACTATGATTCAGAGCTAACAATAAAATAACAATCTATTTGGCTGAAAACTGAAATATGCATGGTTTAATGGAAAAAGACCTGGAATCTTCCTGTTTCCCTTGTTAATCTCTCGTGCTGATTTTACTATTCCTTATGCCTTGTGTTGACCTCGTCACTTTCACTCTTGTTTCCCTTGCTAATCTCTCGTGCTGATTTTACTATTCCTTATGCCTTGTGTTGACCTCATCACTTTCACTCTGTTCTTTGAGTAATCTATGCTCAACTCTGTACCCAACTTTTTATTGTTCGTTTATTGCAATTAGTTTTGGTTTTTTGCTTAAGCTTTCATTAGCTATAGTGGTCTGAATACCCAGTTGTTGTGTTCATTCTTTATTTAATTTCTTCAATACCTGTCCAGAGTGGAAGATTATATGTATCCTGTTTGTCTCTAGTACTGTGTTTGTGTATATTTATGAAGGAATAAGTTGTGTGGTCAACAAAGGAATGCTAGTATTCTCTTTAAATGTCAGTCTTGATTCCCATAGGAAAAGCGGTAGTCAAATCAGTTTAGTCATGAAATCTCAACTTAAACCTCCATAAGACTGAAATTCGTGGCGGTAAGAACACGAAGCAGAATAGAGCTAGTTAAGTCAGGTTAAAGATCAATGAAATGGAATGTTAACTTAAACCTTCATATGGAATGAAATCCCTTGAGGCTTGAGGAAGTAGTTACTGTTCGGTGAAGTAGGGGTCCGAGTCAGTAAGGCAGCTAGCTGCTAGGAGTTCGTCCTATGCCCCAGTTGGTTGGTTTCCCCTAATTGGTTGTGATGAAGCTGCTTCGGAATGGCCTTACTAAAATGGGGGATTCCTTTTGATCCCTATGACAGTGTGCTTAGGTGCTCTATGTCATGAAGGAGAGAGTCTCTCCTTTATTACTGTACGGCCAATTCTTAAGACAAGATAATGGTGAATTCCTGTTTGGCTGGTGTCCATGGAGTTTGTCATAAGGACAGATAGGTATCCATTATTAGTGAAAATCTAAAATGTGGGAACCAGCTGGCCTGGATGGATGTTATATTTATTACAGTTTTCTTTTGTATCGTGTTCCAATTGTTTGTATGTTGGATCTAAATAAACCGTTTTAACAATATGTTGTTTTCCTCCGTAATACTCACTTGAGAGTCGCATACTGTTAAATTAGCACCTTTGCTGTCAATGTTCTACTATGGATTTTTGTTTCCTCATCCGGGAGATGTTGAAGGTGAACTTGGTATGTCTTGTCCTTGACACTGGGTTACCATTTGTGGAGGTTTTCTTGAACTTATTTTTGATTTCTTTATTTGTCCTTGACTACCTTCATGTAGTTCTTTCAATGGATGTTGCCAATATGTAATTGCCGTCGAGGTGTGTGTTAATTTTTCTTGGCTTCCCCTCTCCAGGTATAATGGGCAACAAACATTACATGCAAGTTCCGAATTCGATCCTAACCTTATTTGTCATGTTCATCTCAAAAAGGTTAGCTCTCATGTTTTCAAATAAGGAACTGATAGCTCCTGTATTTACGATTTCTTTTTGTTTCCTACTCATTTGAGTGTCTTGGTATTTGAAATGGTATAATAGGAACTGTTCCTAGACCTGAACATAAGTATGCAAGAGATTTTTGAGAAATGCCAAGGGACTGTCGATTCATTCCGGAAGAAGAAAAAAGTTGGTCATCTCTTCAAGAGAATAAGTTTGTCTGTCAGGTTATTCTCCCATACACGTTACATTTCTTGTTTGTTGAGAGTTGGTCATCTCGTCTAGATTATTTAGTTTTATACAGCTTTTCTTTAAATTTCATTGCTGCTACCCACGTCCCATTTGGTTGCTGATCATAAATGGTATGTATCTTGATTTATAAGTTACTGTAGTAATCGCATGCATCAGTGGATGAGTTGTGCTTTTTTGATGTCTGTTGTGAACTAATGAGTGATTCATTCTTAAATGTTTGTTACAGAACTGCACATATTTTTCACATATTTTTCCCTATTTTCATTTTCTCATCTCTCAAGTCCTTAATATCCATATTGTCCCATTTAAACAATCCAATTTTTGAAAGTTTCCACAATTACAATATTTTGTAATGGAAGACCAGATAGCGTTTGGTACTTGCAATTTACTTTGGGCGGAAGTGTTGTGTCCAAAATTCCTGTTGGTGTGTTCTCTCTGTTATTTTATCTTTTTGCACCATCATAAGGATCAAATCTACCTTTTCTTTTATGAAAATTGGTTTCCATATTTGTACTGGAAATTTAACTAAAGCTCATTTGATAGGCCCTCTATTTTGATGGATTATCCTTGTGCCAATAAGAGTGTTCGGTGTTCTTTTCCACCTTTTTGGAGCAACAGTATCGTGCACTCTCTCCCCCTTTGAAGATTTACTTGAGCTTTTGTTATTGTTCATCAACAAATGTTTGCTTTTAGACTTTTTGTGACTTCTCTCACCTTCGCAGTAAGTTTTCTAAGTAGCTACCTAATCTTAAAATGTTCAGCTTGCCATCCAGTTCCTTTTCCCCCTTTCTCGGCTTCACTACTACCTGGTTTACTAGCATGAAGCGGGAGCGGGGGTGGGAGAGCAAATGATCATAGAAGTGTGGGAGCGCCGTCGGGAGCTTTTAGAAAAATTAATTAAATATTTTTATGCCTTTTAATATAGTTAAATGTCAAAAAGAAAATATTATTCTACCTCTTAGATTGCAAAACATAAAATTATTTATACTTTTAATACGAGCTTCCAACTGTTCTCCATATCTTAGCTGCACGAAGCTGGGGCGGGCGTGGGAGCGGGAGCGGGGGTGAAGGATTATAGGAGCTCCTCTTTCGGGAGGGGGAACCTTTAGGAATAATACATGAAAATAAAATATGTAATGCTAGTAAATATTAGTATGCGCCATTCATGTCAATTGCAAAGATTGTCTTGGAAACTAAGTAATATTATGGTTATATGAAGTAATTGAGCAAATTTTAAGTTAATTTTTTTCTAATATCGTATCATTACTTTGTCTTTTCTCTTGCTTGGCATCTTTTGTTTTTATTTCTTTTGGGATTTGTATGCCAAGAGGTTCTATCCTAGTTGGGAGCAGGTTCCTTTCTCAATGGGAGCGGGGTTCTACGAGAGTCTTGACTTGGGAGCGCGGGAGGCGGGAATGAGGTTCTCAGGTGGCTTCGCCACCTATGTAGGAGGTTCCGCAACTAAGTTAGTACTTTGGTTTTGATCCACAAGCCGCACCACATGGTCCAAAATGCTTAAACCCATGGTACTAGTAGTATCCTACATAATTAGATGAACAAAATCACCCATGTAGACATCTGATTTGGGACTAAATACTCTCTACCCCCTAATCTGGGGTATTACATTTTGGGCCATGTGGTGTGGCTGGTGGATCAAATCAAGGTACTGGGCCGGTGGTCTACATGGGGCGTTACATTGTAGGTGCATGCAAAAACGTTTAAGGATCCAAGTTTGGAGTTTCTGGTTTGTCTGACTTGCAGTCTCTACAAGTAATGACTGTTCGGGCACCAAAAGTTGGACAAATTCACATCCTGAATGATTGTCAACTTTATTATCGTTAAATGCAGCAGTCCTCTTAATGATCACACTTAGCTTCTTGAAAAGTTTAAATGTAATTATCATATGTTAGTTTAAATGCTATTTCTATGAAAGTTCACTTTGAGTTTTGGAGTCTGTGAAGAGTATGACATCTATTTGTTGTGAGTTTTTTTTCCGAATTATGTCTTCAATTTGCTATGACTTGTTGGGTATGCTTTGTGGCTCATGTATTTTAGCTATACTTTCACTTTGGCAGTGAAGATTGTTCCTTTGGGCAATCATGTCATATTGGCACACCATGCTTGAAGCTATTTTGGCAAGGCACAAGTGAGCACTTGGAGATGACTTCTCATATTCTTGCTGACATAATTTGTCCTGCTTTGTTAGAAACCATTATAAAAGGTACTTTGTGCATTGTTTTTCTCTCTTCTTGTCTCTGGAAATGTTTGTAGATAGTAATTTCCTTGTTAAAATCATTACATACATGAGAGTACTTTAAGATGGAAATGGAGGCCAATTACTTGGTTAGTTTTTATGCAGCTTATGTTATAGTCTCCTTTATACCTTTAGGTTTCCTTTGTGTCTAGCTGATTTTCTAGTTTTCTTGACGTTGTGGAACGATGTAACACATTTACGCATCTTGAGAGGGGAGAGCTGGATACAAATGATAAATGACAAAGAACTCTTTTGAATTTACTGTACAACTGTTCGATATAAGGTGGGTGGTCATCATCAACCTACTCAGGCGTGCTATTTTCTGCACTATGTTATGTCATTCCATGGTTATAGCCAAGTCTGGACAATGGCTAGAAAAGTTGTCTATAGACGACTCTCTACCAAGTGATTGTTCCTTGTGAATTCTGTACTCTTTCAATTGAAATTGTCAAACCTCCAATGATCTCAACTTCGAAGATAAAGTACTGAAAGAGAGGGTGCTGTGGCTTGAAAGTTATTGGGACTTGATTAAGCTAAATTGTAAACATTACAATATATGGGGGCCACACAATACATCGGGTAGGGTTAAATTTGCTTAACAAATTTTCTCAAACTAATTTTCTCAAACTAATTTTCTCAAACTTCTCGTATCTTTTTACATAGAAGATAAAACTTTCTTGACATTTGGGGTTCGTTGAACCCAATTAGACTCAACAAGTTTGTGCCGATTCTATTTATTTATTCGTTAGATGTCATGTTGATAATGGATGTGGGAATGTTAGCCGGCTTAATGAATTGTTTATGAATATGGATCAAGTATATATTAGACCAGTATTTCGTGGTTTCGATGTTTCCTTCATTTTGATAGCTTCCAAAGGTTTTTGTATGTTTATTACTATTTACTAAAAATTGAACAGAACACCTTAAGTGGTTGTGTTTACCTTGTGTTGGAAAAGGTGCCGGTTGTAGTCCACCATTATTTTGGATTCTGTTGTGGTGTGATGGTTTGAGTTGTTGGCTCGTTTCACCTTTATTTGTTTTGAATTTCGTGTTTATGATGTTTTGATTTAATTCGATGGTGGGTTGATTGGGGGATTATAAAGAACTCTGCCTAAGGAGTGCGTGAGCTGGTGTGGTGTCTTTTCCTATGTAAACAACTTCTGTTAGTCTCCCTAGATCCCATGGATAGAAATTAGAAAGGGATACAGAATGTCGCCTTCAAAATTGACTTTGTTTGCAGAACACTATATCGGGAATTTGCTTTCGTCTAAGTTGCACTGAAGAAATGCGAAGAAAATCCTGAATTAGAGCTTCACTAGAGCGCATGCAAACCAAGAGACATTGCTGACGCATTCCGAGAAAAATCTTGTGTTGAGGAATTTAAAATTTTGAATCACGAAAACTCTCTGGTTGTTTGATGAATCACTTATATGTTACAAACTTTTGGCATTAGTCTATATTTGGTTGATCCTAGCATCTTGTTGACTGCAAAAGGATCTGTGAGGAGTGCGATCTAGAGATAAGGCTTACAGCAGAATCAAAATCAGTCGCTAGTGAGTGGAGTTCAGGACTGTGAGCTTGAGGGGGAAGTGGGGGAAGTCATCAAAGCTAATGCATCCAGTGTTTGGGTTGCAACTAGTCATTTAGTTGAGTCTATGAATTTTACACTAGGTAATTTTTACAATACAAAGCTAATAATTGTCTTAAGTGGCCATTTGCCGAGAAGAGTATTGTTGAAACCTGCTAAAGCAACAAAAATGTTGTACATCTGTTAGAATGCCCGACATCTTTTTCAACTTCGGAGTATGGTTCTGTTCCCTTTTCGTTTAGTACCTTAACCTCTTCAAAACTCTTCGGAAAATTAAGGACTAAATCAAACAAGCTAAATCAGCGACCAGTAAATATAAAGTATGCGAATTTCACGTTTGATCTATTTTACATTTATGAACTTCGTCATTTCCAATGTCCCTTGTGTTGCTATTGGGCCAGAGATTTGCCTACCAGGAGGTGAATATTCCTAAAGATAGATTCCTCAAGTACTGTGATAGCTTTCAGGCTGTTATCCTAGTTCTCCAAACCTGTAGGGCCTTACTAGGTTCTACTAGGCCTTTTGCTTTCCTTGGAAGGGGAAATGTATCTTGTCACATAAATATTGGTAATGGAATATTTAACATCTCTTGAGGAAATCAAATTATTTTTAAATTGTACTCCCTATGAATGGACAGGCGACCCTCGGGTTTCCACTGCAAGCATTATTTGGATTAGTCCTGACACAACAGCTTGGATAAGAAACCCCTGCAAGAGTGAGAAAGGTGAATTGGCTTTGGATGTTGTCCTGGAGAAAGAGGCCGTTAAGCAGTCAGGGGACGCATGGAGGATCGTCTTGGATTCCTGTCTTCCAGTCATTCATTTGATCGACACAAGTCGGTCAATCCCGCATGCAATAAAGCAAGTTCAGGAACTCCTTGGAATTTCTTGTGCTTTCGAGCAAGCCGTTCAGGTACCCCGCTCTTTCTCTCTCTCACTCGCAAACTCATAGGCTTTTATGTGAGGAATTATTCTCGCTGGTATGAAGCGAATAAGGATTACTTTGAGGAGTAAAACTTAACTACTACTGCATGTTTTTCATCTGAAATCATCCTTTTGAGCTCAATTGGTTCCTTCATTATTTTGGAATCCTTTTTGACAACTCACGTTGTAGAGCATCTCCAACTTTATTTTGCATAGAGGTTTCCATGGGAGACACGTTTCATTGCCCATGGTAGTGATATGACACAATATTTGTTTAGTTTCTGTTTTTATTGGGTTTACCTTATCAACCAAAGCAGTTTTTGTGAAGTCTGTTCCCAAGTCTCTCTCACACACACCGGTGCTTATACACTCGTGTAGCTGCTATAGAAATTTCTTTTCAGTTTGTGATTTTATGGATTCTGAATCCTTCTTGTACAATGTCTTACTTCTCCCAAAGTGTAAATGCTTTACTGTGTATTTCTTTGGCTAATTGTTTAGGTATTCAGACTTTGATGCATTACAATTTTGCTGAACAAAAAAGAATAGGAACTCACGAATCCTTCTTGTACAATTTGTCTGTCTTCTTCCGAAGTCTAAATGCTTTACTGTGTATTTCTTTATAGCTAATTGTTTAGGTATTCAAACTTACTAGATGCATTACAATTTTGCTGAACAAAAAAGGGTAGGAACTGACATTGTGACGTGTAGCAAAATATTTAAAGTACCAGGTTATTTAATTCGATTGCTCCTTCCATGTTCTTCAAATAATGGAGAAGGCCATATTTGTGTGATTTTGCAGCGCCTCTCAACGTCGGTGTCCATGGTAGCAAAAGGCGTGCTCAAAGAGCATCTGATTCTCTTGGCCAATAGTATGACTTGCGCTGGGAGCATGGTTGGCTTCAATTCTGGCGGTATAAAGGCTTTGTCTCGATCACTAAATGTCCAAGTACCCTTTACAGAGGCGACATTGTTTGTGAGTGACTTTATTTGTTCTATTATTACTCGAAGATTTTGTTTTATTTATGTTCTGATTCGCAAACTGTGGCTCTAATTTATGGTAAATATTTTGATTTCGATCTCCAGACGCCCAAGAAATGCTTTGAAAGGGCTGCTGAAAAATGTCATTTTGATTCCCTGGCGAGCATAGTCGCCTCCTGTTCTTGGGGAAAACAAGTCTCTGTTGGCACAGGTTCTCGATTTGATGTTCTCTGGGACACAAGAGGGGTATTTTACTTTTACCCAGTCCCATTTTTCTTTTTATTTGGCCTGTGGACTCTATCGAAGTTTGCATGTGATATTTAACCCTCGATCAATGGTCTGCTTAAGTCTGCCTTGTGCGATTGTATAACAATGGAATTTTTGTTGTTAGGTTGAAATGAATGAACAGGATGGAATTGATGTTTACAACTTTCTTCATTTGGTGAGGAGCAGCTCAAAACGAGAGGAAACAAGCAGTGCTTGTCTTGGTGCAGAAATTGAGTACCTTGAACTGGAAAATGATATAGCGGAATGGGGCATGTCTCCAGAGCGGAGTTCTGATAAGCCCATATTCGAAGATAGTTCAGAATTCCAGGATGACTTAGAGAATCAGTGGGAAAAAGTGTCATCTGTAGATACCGAGCCCAGCAAGGAATGGACTATGGATAAAAGTACAAATTGGGATTCAGGCCCTACAGGATCCAAACCAAATGGTTGGACCTCTTGGGGGGCTGGTGCAGTCCAGACAGAAGATATCCCCTTAACTGGGCAGCTAGATTTGGAGCAGGTTACTCAGCCTAAAACTTCCGTTCCTTGGGGTTCTTCTAATACTGAAGAGAAGAAAGACGAGTCACCTTTCTGGAGTTCCAGTCAGACAAGCAAGTCCACAGAGGCCAAGGGCTGGGCTGTTGACGAAAAACAGAATTCGGGGGATCCTGCAGGAGTGGCAAAGCCAAATGGTTGGTCCACTTGGGGGGTTAGTGGTAGTTCCAATGAAGAGAGCCCAAGTAATATTGAACCAAAGTCGCAGATGGTGAGGCAGGAAGATTCACCGGCCAATTCCTGGAAGTCCAATCAGAAGAACGACGGCAGTGGTGGCAGGGATTGGGGGTATGACAATAAACAATGGGGGGCTGAAAAAGCAGTGTCAAAGCCGAGTGGTCTGTCCAGCTGGGGGGCTAATAAAGTTCAGAAAGACGATGTGCCATCTACAGCAGTACAGGAAACCGAACAGGTGGCTCAAAGAGACGACTCCGGTGATGGCAGAGACTGGCTTGCTGTAAAGAAGCAAAATTCTGGGGCCAGCACAACAGTGTCAAAACAGAGTGGATGGTCCTCTTGGGGGACGGATACAGCCCAGAAAGAGGATAATGTCTCTGCGGTAAAGCCGAAACAGTCACCATTCAAATCCTGGACACCGATTCAAAATGATGAGGCCGGTGCTGGTACTTTTCCAAACTCTGGGCCTGACACAACAGCATCAAAACCGAAAGCATGGTCTACTTGGGGTGCCGATACAGCCAAAGCAGATGATAATAATGAAAAACAAGAAGAGTCATCAGTTAAATCTTGGACATCCAGTCAGTCTCCTGATAATAAATGGACTTCCAGTGAAAATGGAAGGAATGAAGACTCTAATCAATCAGCAAGCAATGGTGGCTGGGATTCAGCAAATATTGGGGGTGGGAATGAAAGGGGACAGATTCAGTGGGGGCATGGGAAACGATCCTTTGGGAAGAGAGAGCATCCTGGCAACTCAAATGCCAGGGATTCCTCTAATGCTGGTGAATGGAGAAACAAGCCTATTATTAATTTCACTGCAACCAGACAGCGGTTAGATATTTTTACATCGGAGGAACAGGATATTCTTCTGGAAATTGAGCAGATTATGCAGTCTATCAGAAGAATTATGCATCAGACAGGGTAACTAATATGAATCTCTGCTTGTTTTTGACTTTGTTTTTAAGTGACTTCCTTAAACGTCAAATAAGGGGATTTTGCATAAGATAAATTGAAAAATGTCACCTCAGCTGAGAGTGGCTTTCTAGTATTCCTTGAGCGTTCTTCATGCAAACAGATCATTGTAAGTGGAAGAACTCCCTGTTATTCTCCCTGCCAATATATGTCCCTTAATCTTGGTGCCATGTTTTGTTTTAACCAATTCGAAGTGGTGCTTCTGATCATGAGAAACCTTTCCATTCTAAGCAGCGAAAGATGGGACTTTTGGAGCTAAATGCCTCTCTCTGACTGGGCAGTGCCATGATATCTTCTCCAGTGCATGATTTAAATAAAAACTTTTCAATAAATGCGAGGTTTTCCAACGCCTGATAATTTTACTAGCAGAAATAGAGCTGAATTATTTTAGTATGAAGTTCAGATCCTGATCTAGTGCAGCTTGTATCTGAGTTTATGTTTGGCCAACTTTGTGTCAAGGTACAAAGATGGGGATCCATTGCCTGCTGATGATCAGTCTTTTGTGGTTGACTTTGTCTTTACTCACCATCCAGATAAAGCTACAAAGATGGGAGCTGGAATTGACCATGTCATGGTATGAAGATCAATGATTCATGGCTTGTTACATTATCATTTCTTATAACTTCATGCTACATTGGGTTATAGATGCTTGCCTATATTCTTATGTTTTTGAAATCTAAGCATAGTCAACAAAAATGGTATATTCTAATAGGCTTATACCATTATGCCCTTGTTTGTGGCTTATAGCAGCGATCTTTGTGCATAAAACAGGAAAAGGGGATTATAATCAGAGAGTAGCAGCAGCAGCATATCTTAGTTATGTCATAGTTTATAATTAGAATCATGTTCCAAATTATTCATCAATACAGTGAGATTTTGGAAAGTGGTCTTACGTTTCTCGTTAAGGGTCAACTATATAAACAAGCTCTACTGGGGAGTTGTTTGTGGAGGTTATGTTAAGAGAGGAAAAGAGTTCACAGAAGGGTGGTGGCATGCATATATGGAAGGATTCAATGGATATAGGCAATATTGGAGGGGTCTTTTCCAACAATCGTCCACTTGCCACGAATAAATAAAGTAGCTGTGCGGGGTATGAATATGCGGACCATATGAATTCTGAGATGCCGCAACTGAGTTATCGGCTCTAATTCCTCCTCTCCGCCTCCCTACGAGCTGCTAAGACACCGCTAGGTGTTAGTGCCTCTCTAAGAAGCTCGGAAACTTACAACAAGGTGGTGTCCATGTCCGACACGCGTTGGACACCAACACTCCTCGGACACTCTTGAACCCATGTCCAGTACTCGTTTTTTTCGTGTCTGCAATTACAAAATAAAAACTTTATATTCGGGCACGTGTCCGACGCTCTTTTTGCAACGTGTCTGACACTCTTTAACATATTTCTATGATATACAAAGTTGGAAAATAGGTTTCTTCCAATATGTCAGGGAGAGGCATTTAGCTCTATTTCCTAGCGTTGGAGTTTTTTTTTTCTTCCCTTTTTTTTCCTTGTACTCATTATTAGATGCGATGGCAAGTGGGCAAAAGGAGGAAAGCGTGGTGCTGCGTTTGGCTTTGAATGTGGTTTTGTGGAGAAAACAAGAAAAGAGTTTATATGGTAGAGAGGAGCTTATCTTAAGATTAGAGAGTGGATCCCGTTCTCTTTTACATATTTGGTTCCTAGCCTCGGAGTTTTTTTTTTCTTCCCTTTTTTTCCTTGTACAGGATTGATGGCATTGTGTAGCACATTTAGGAGGAAAATCCTTTTGGGGCCTACTGGCCTAGGTACGAAGTGTACTTGGTAAAAGTGCAAATATTTTGAAAACAATGTGTAACTAAAGTCACATAGCAGGAATATGTAGTCCTTGTTCCCAGGTACTGTGGGAGCAGGCTTATGCACTAGGTGTACTGTTTCTGACACTTAAAAAATGGGCCTTGCAGCCTCTAATGTGGTAAAGAATATTGGATACCAATGTACATGACGTGGAGATACCACTAATGAGGATTCCCAATTCCCAAATTTGTAATGCTATAGCAATTTGCGTTATATGACATCTCCTCTTTTCATTTATGCTCAAGTTGGGAGTCAAGATGTAGCGAGCTACCCCTTTCTATTGTTTATTGCGCTGCTAGTTTTCTTGGGACCAGTTCAAATAGTGCCTCTATCCCGTTCATATTCTCTCTTAGGGAGCATGATGTGTAGAGGAAATTTTTTGAGGAAGGAGATTGTAAATATATGTGATAGGAAAGATATCACTGTTAGAGTACTTGTATAATTTTTAGTATTATAATTTATAAAGCATGTGTAAGGAAAATTTACTTCATACTCGGGGAATCTGTTGAGGTGTTCATATAAACATTTACATACGAGTTTTCTTCGTGCCTGGGTATCTTCAACATTTTGAAAATTCTGGTTACTGTGGCTTTCTCTAGTCATGTCTTGTTTTTATGTCTGGGCGTAGATTTCTAGTGGTTATGTAGCCCTGGCTGGTTTGGAAAATGTTACCTTAGTATGTTTTTTCCTTTTGTTGTCAGTTGTTGGTTGGCGTGCATTAATTTGATGAGGTTTGGCTTTGAAGTGGATGAAAACTTTAGAAATGCATTGGTTTGTCATATTCCCATGGAGCCTGAGTTGACTTGAATTAGCAATCCTGCATCATTTGAACAAAAAATATCCCTTATGTCTTTCTGAGTTTTAGTACTATTGTATGTTATAATAGGTGAAACACAGACTATATCCAGTCCAGTACCATCTAATCAATTTGTATGCACCAGAACTCTGCATTCCTGAATCTGTACCTTTTTCAACATAGGGGCCTTATCCGGGACATGATATGTTTGCTCCTCTTCAAACCTTTCAAATGCTCTCATAGAGATTATGCGAGCCATTAAAAATCTACGCATTTATCCAAATTAGTACAGTGGTTTCTTGGGGTGTGACTTGGCGGGAAACTCTGTTCTTGTTAAAATTAGGATTTTCCTGCAAGACTGGGCTGAATCCCCATTCCAAAAAGTCGAGGAATGGCGTGTGTGTGTGTGTGTGTGTGGTTTTTCATTTTTTTCCTTCTGCATATACAAGGCAGGCTCATGCACATGGAAGAGGTAGGAATGCCAAGTTTTGTTCCTTCACCTTTTGCAGAACTACTTGGACTTCCATTTCAAACACTTGGTCTATTCTTGTTCTTATCTTTGGGTTGCTGGGTTTGTACTTCTTTTAGCATATACATCGCAAATGAAATCATGCGCTTTCTGTTTTCTCCTTAACTAATGAACTGCTTATCTGTATGGCAGGTTAATAAGCACAGTAGTTTCCAAGAAAGCAGGTGCTTCTATATTGTCTCCGTTGATGGTCGGAAAGAAGATTTCTCCTACCTTAAATGTCTGGAGAGCTTCATCAAGGGGAAGTATCCTGACAAGGCCGAAGCTTTCATCGGAAAGTACTTTAAGAAAAATCGTTCCCAGAACAGGGAACGCAGCTCTGGTCCTGTTGTAGAAGCTTCTGGCAGCCAGAACAGTGGACAGAGTCCTGTTGTAGAAGCTTCTGGTGGTTGGAAAAGCGGAGAAGCTTCTGGTGGTTGGAAAAGCGGAGGAGCTTCTGGTAGCCAGAACAGCGGACAGAGTCCTGTTGTAGAAGCTTCTGGTGGTTGGAATTCGGGTGGCTGGAACAGCGGACAGAGTGTTGCTCTGGAGGAGGAAGCGTCCGGTGATAAGCAGTAGTCTTATATCATGAGTCCTTTAGCTTTGTGTAGTTTGATTCTGTAGTGTAACTAGGAAAAGAACAATCCCCCATCATCTGCTGTTTTTTTTTTTTTTTTGTGTATAAGCAGATGCATGTGCAAACCTTTGGAACTTTTAACCCCAAATGAACTGTCCCCTTGTTCCGATTTATGGCAGCTCTTATTCTCACCTGCTTGTATAACCACGGCATTTCTTGGTATGTAAATGGGGAGTTTGGTTTGCTGCCTCGCTTGGATGTGCTGATAAGGTTAAGGTTTCTACTCATAATCGTAGAGTTTTGGACACATGATTGGTTCGACGGAATGAAAGTTGATTAGAATGGTCATTCCAAAGTTATACCTATATCAAAGAATGGTCTTCCAATGTTATAGATCAAGGGTCCCTGTTGTGCACATGGTGCACATTACCGTGTGGTGTGGGGATCTGGCAATCCATTGCGAAAATGCATGGCCCGGATTTTAATCCAAGCAGTGAACGATTCACATTTACATAGGGCTCGGATTAAATCCGAACCGTGCATTTTTGCAATGGACGGTCGGATATCTCGCGCCACACGGTGCCATACACATGGTGCACGGCAGGAGTAGAATGCTCATCTCTATTGGAATTGCTATTTCACATAACTGATGCAATGATTATTTCATTAGGAAAAATGACACTCCCAAAAATTTACGAATGACATCCCACAAAAATACTACTCATGCCACTTTTGATTTTAATTAATGGAATCCAGACTTTAATATTATCGTACAAAAATTCACTATCGGCAAGCTAAAAAATTTGTTATAGCATATTGAGGATGAAACGATTATTGCTATTCGAATGCATCCATTTTGCACCCTGATCCGCCCGAAGCCCAAATTGAATCGATGTTGAACTCTGACTTTGATTTTCACAAAAATAAAGCCCCTTCAGGTGCAACCAAGAGGAGTAATTATTCAATGCTCCCAGAGTACCACATTGTATAATTAGTCATCTCCAATCCTTACTCATACTTTTACTCAAATTTGAATAAAAGTTATTTGGTATCAAAAACTTCAATGAGCAAATCCAATTCTAAGCGCAAATTTGAGTTAAAACTTCATTAATGACATTGTTGTAAATTTGGCGAAGAGGAGAAATAGACTCGATAAATTTGAGTAAAAATTTGAGTTATTCTTAATTTGAATAAAACTTAATTTGGTATAAGCTTGAGTATAGAAGTGGCGGTCATTTTCGTGGAGCTTTACTCAAGTTTTAGTTTGAATAAGAAACGGGTACACTAGTATGACTGTATGAGAGAATATGGCCCGACTTTGTTTACAACTAGACACTTGGTCATAGGGGTGTAAACGAGACAAAAATCAACCTCGAACTCAGCTCGTTCGTGAACAAGCCGAATCCTTAACAAGTCGAACTAGGGTAATTTATTTAACGAGTCTCCTTAAACGAGTGGAGCCTGTATAAACGAGCCGAACTTTACCGAGCTCATTTACCAAACGATCCTAAAACTCAAACTTGAGCTAGGCTCGATTACTAAATGAGCCTTAACGAGCCGAGCAATGAGCTACTCGTGAACAGGTTAGTTCGTTTACATCAATACTTGGTCACATAATCCTTTTCTTCCGCTCCCACTCATAGTACTTGTTCTGCCCATATGTTCTCAATCCTCACCTTCTTCATGTCTACACAATGACCATTGAGGTGGAAGCCAAGCTTCTGCCATATTTCAGAAAAACAAATATATATAATGTAAATTTCTTGGAGTCGGCCCTTAATTTTTTGGGCCTAAAGCGGTCGCACCTCCCGCTTTAGGCCAGGGGGCTGGTGCTGGATGTAAAACACACAGCCAGAATTGGATGAAGCAGAAACAACATCGAGTCGACCTCTCTCTTGCGGGTAGTGCTGGTAGCCACAGGGGGAGGGAGGCAGTTGTCCGGTTGGTTGTCGGCGGTAATGGATTGGTGGTGGGTGCCTCTCTGGTCGGTGGTGGAGGAAACGAGGAAGAAAGGCGTAAATGTAATTCCAGCAATAAAGGGTTTTTTTTTTGACAGCCCATAACTACGTCATTTACAAGGGTAATTTATCCCCCCCCCCCAAAAGTAAAGGGGTATCAGAGTCATTTACCATTTTTCAGTTAACGAGTTAGAGTTTTAGTCCAAAGTCATAGGGAGGTCATTTGGTCATTTTTAAACCCGAGGGAGGTCATATGCAACTCGAACAAACCACAGGTTGGTAAAGTGTAATTCCCCTTGGATTTTTTATCTGTTAATTTTGTTTTTTGGAGATCATCTGTTAATTTAACTTAACGGAAGGTTAGACTAACGGGGGATAATAGACGGCGAAGAGTGGATGCTGGTTTAAGTGGAGTACTGGACTGATACTGATCGCATCTTTTGGCTTGGTACAGAAGGATCAAATCCAAGGGTTTTCTTTGTAATCGTCCCCACAAATATCCCAAATCAAGCAGGTGCCCTTCTCTCTGTGTGTGTGTGTGTGTGTGTGTGTGTTCTCTGTTTATTGTGCTTAATTTAGATGCGTAAACGTGATATGTTTGGGGCCTAGTAAATAATCACTTCTTGAAGTGAATCAATTTTAACCCAGATGCAGTGGTAACATTCTTTTAGGGGGACTTCTTCTTAGCATTTTTTTTGGGGGCCTAAAGCAGTTGCTTTATAGTCTTGAGCATGGTTGTGAATAAAGATCCATCTGATCGGTGAACTTCTTGTTTATCTAAAAGTGAAAGTTTAAGGGCAATATTGTTTTCCATTTAAGGAAATGCTAACCATAGCCCTTAGGAGGGATGGTGGATAATGTGTAAAATGAGCATCGATGTTCGAGAAAAGTGTTTTGATATCCGTGAATGTGTATTGATATCCGGGAAATGTGAATTGAGATACTAACTTAGTTGGCATTAAATACGTATTATCCATTGCCCAGTGGGCGGTAATTAGCAAGACTCCTCCTTTTATCTAGGTTTTCGTTGATCTTTTTATATGAGATACCCGAGACAAAGGAATTTCTCCCTCGTCATGTGTCCAAATCAATGTTTTGAAACCCGGACCGGTGAGCGAACCGGAAAAGGGACCGGGTGGACGGGTCACCGGTTCAATCGCGGTCGAACAGGAGTTGAACCATTATACCATAACTATGTCAAAAATATAATAATAGTTAAGTGGAAGAGAAGAAATAGGAGTAATCTTGAAGGGTACTTTGCTGCATGTGGTTTTGGACTTTTGGTAGTCCCACGTCGGTTAAATTACTCCTCTTGAGCAACACATGCAGTTATAAAAGCGTGAGAAGGCCTGGCAAATGTATCGTGGAGCGTCCATTGACCTTCATATGAGTGCGGTGGGCTGCAACATGTCTCCGATGCCAGATTTTGGGCATTAATGAGGCGGCTGTGGCCATTTTTGTTCACAAGCCAGTTCAAAATTTAAACGGTCCAGTTCAACTGACTCCCTACCGGTTTGCACATTTGGGCAGTTCAACCGCCTTTATTGACCGGTTCTTAAAAAGTAGGCCGGTTTTTAAAAAATAGCGGTTATTATGTTAGTTCGGACCGGTGACTAGTCCGATTCCCGGTTTTACCGGTTGAACTGGCCGGTCCGGTCCGGTTTTTAAAACACTGGTCCAAATGGTTAATAAGAAATGGGCAACTGATGCTCACATATAATGGTGTATGAATTGAAGCATAGAGGGACTAAAGTTATAATCAATTTTTTGAGAATGCTCGAGTCTGCCACACAGGGTGGACCCAATGGGGGCGGATATCTAAAACCCAACCTAGTGTTTTCTTCTTACTTGATAATCAAAACAAATAATTTAACTCACTTGCCAAATAGACGTAAACTTCTACTGACAAGATATAGTGTGGATATAGGGTTTGACAAGTTTTTAGAGTTTTGAAAATGGTATATGATAGCAACATTTGTAGCAATCTAGCAACAATAGTGTTGTGTAGTTGCAGATCTCCTGTGGTTGCCAACGTGCTTCTAGACGCCTCTGTCGGATTTGTTACATTGAGAGGGGGAGAGTACTGAAGCAGAAAAGGGGAGAAGGGGTTAAGCATTGTGAACTTAGAGAGAGTGTAAATGCAGAAGAAAAATAAGGGCCTTGTCCCTTCAGTATTTGTTGTTTAAGTTGAAATAATATATAATTGTTGAGTATATTGTAAAATTGTTGTGGGAAATTCAGATCTTTTGTGGCTATATGGTGCAATTTGAAGGATTCATGTAGCCGACCCAAATTGATTGGGACATAAGGCTCGGTTTGGTTTGGTTATTGTGCAATTTGAAGGATTAGAGGGGACAACATGCATGCATAAATAGTCCAATCTTTGAAGAATTAGTGGGGACAATAGACCCAACTTTCCCTCTCTGCTTCGTCCCTTGCTGCCAAAGTACATGAACTCAGCACAATTATGGTCGCGCGATAGATATATAAACTTACCAAGAGTTGAAGCTTTTTTTTCCACTGACATGAAAAATTATACAAGTGAAAAGAAGCAAAATCCAAAGGTTAGGGTGTAGAAGGTCCTCAAAGAAATTGATATAATAGATGCTTACAACTTATCCAAAAAAGAAAAACTTGAGGTAGAACTGGTCAAAGAAAAATCATTCTTTGTTTAGACATAGAAGGGACTGGTATGAGCTATTTCCACTCTAATATTTTAGAGAAGGATGATAGTAGGTGAATACTCCCTCCGTTTCAAATTGCTGATCACTTTTGGGAATTCCAACTTTTTAAGCAGACATGCAATGACTGCATTCACATTAAACAAATTCATTAATTTCCAACAATGCCCTTAAATTTCAACTTTTAAATGAAATGGTGGTTGTTGGTAAAGGGGTTATTTTGGAAGATTGAATAAATTTTGTTTTGACTTTTCAAAGAGGACAAATAATTTGAAACATCCCAAAATAGTATAAGGGACAAGCAATTTGAAACGGAGGGAGTATGTGTTTATGCAATTCACCTTCTGAGGAAACTGCCTCTCATTCGAGAAGGGAAAATTACGTATGTGGAAGACATAGCTGAAGGCTTAGAGAATGCACCAAATGCTCTTATTGGGCTTTTCTCCGGTCGCAATATTGGGAAACAGGTGGTGGTGGTTGCTCGTGAATGAGAATTCAGTCGCCTCTAGTTTTGTGAGTATTAGGGTCTAGCATACCACTTTTTGTTTTTTTTCGGTGCTTCGGAAAACTATGACCACCTTTTGTCCAAGTGGAAATGCACTTGTGAAGCTTTTTCTAAAATTTAGTTGAGAACTAAAGGGCTAATTGGTTACCATCTAAAAGATGGTCTAGGTATAAGTGATGCTTTATCATATTAGAAGTCACTATAACTAGATAGGGAGCTTCCATGAGGGCCGCAGATGCCTGAAAACTTATGTAGTCTCCTTTGAGTCCCACATTCCTTATGCCTCACCTAACTGAAAGACTGACCATGACAGGTGAAGCACTTTTTTGAGCATCTTTTGTTTCCCCCTTGCGATGTATGCCACTATAAAAGGACTCTCATATATATGGTCCGTATGGAGGAAAGTGGAACCAGGACAAGGATAACTAAAGCAACTTGTTGAGCATCTACTCCGTATTATTTTCCTTAGCATTGTGTCTATAATTTTTTTTTTGACCTTTATGTTCTTTATGAATCATGAAAAAAGTAATGCAGTATAATAACTTAGTTTCATATTCTCCTACCCTATACGCTTATCAGTTTGTTTGTTTAGCATCTTATATCAGGTTGTGGTAATGCTGCCGTATATGTATTAGTATATCTATACAGATATTCATAATATATACATACATGTATAATTTGATATAGATATATAGACAGTACTTCATTTATCCTTTTGCCTGTTGCTTCTGCTTGCTCTAAATTTGTCTTCTATATTGAGCTTTCAGCTTTATCTTTTTCCCATTGAATATGGTTATTGAAACAGGCATTCTCCTTTTCAATTCTTGGATATGTTGGGTATGTTTGGAGTATAGGGTATAGATTTTTTTTTTTAGTTGATCTTTGTCTTTTTTATTCCTCGATTTCTTCTGTACGTGCTTGGCATCCCCTTGATGCCTTTTCAATAAACTTTATTACTTATCAATGAAAATGTGAAACTATCATGTTTGGCTGTTCCATATTTCACTAGCTCTATCAGTGCTTTCTTCTTTTACTAGATGTCCGTATGTGCACTTTTATGTTATTATAAGAACAAACACATTTGTGGTAATTTTTGTATTACCTCATGTTTCCTATTATTCAGTTCTTTACTTTTAGGGGCTAAACTATGTTCATCTTGATTCATTTGTAGTTTTGATTTGTTATGGCTTCGTTGGCCAGTCAACTTGTTTTCCCTGCGAGTAATGGTTATAAGGCGTGGGAAGATCCATCCCTCATCAAATGGAGGAAGAGAGATGCACATGTTTCTCTGCACTGCCATGACACAGTTGAAGGTGAGAACCCCTAATCAGCACCAGAACTCATATCTGAATAGCGATGCACTTGCTTGGTTGGGATTGACGGAATCACCTTCTTCTTTTTTTCTTTTCTTTTCCCTTTTATTTCGAACTAGAGGCTGGGCACGTGTTGCGCGTGCTGGTCGAGTATTGTCAAAACTTACCAAATGGTATATTTATTCTATAAACTGGGCACACCTTTGTGTGTGCAAAATTGTTTTTAGCTAAAATTAACCAAAGAGGAAATTTTATAAATCAACCAGCGTTGAATAATAAATTCTATACAGATTCTACACAAAGAATGAGAACATTTTTAAGTATGGCGTTATGGATACATTTGTCTTTAGTTTAGAAAGTGTGTGTTACACGGTCTTGGGTAGAAATCAACCCCAAAAGCTAGCTCATGAAGTGAGGGTGCCCTCACGCTTATATATTTCATATTACTTTGGTACCTAGGCGATGTGGGACTCAGCAGCACCTGCCGCGTGCAGGCCAGAGACACGCACCCTACCCATCTCTGGTACCTGGCTTTGATACCATGTTACACGATATTGGGTAGAACTCAACCCCAAAAGCTACCTCATGAAGTTAGGGTGCCCTCACCCTTACATATTTCATATTATTTTGGTACCTAGGCGATGTGGGACTTCACTTCACAGTGTGGTCTTAGTTACAAAATATTGTTGTTAGTTACCTATAATGTGTTCTGGTACAACTACATAAAATGAGAGTATGGTTTAACTAATTCACCGTGATCAATGCATTTAATATAATTAGGTCTTGCAGGCTTGAAACTGCCACATCTCATCCATAACCATATTATTGCTGGAGTTCCTTTTATTATATATGTTCCTCTTGTCCTTTTGAGGAATGGAACAGGATATCTCCATCTTTGCCGTTTCTAGAATTTTTGACATATTTGGTCCTATAGTTTTTCGATTTTCCTTAATACTCGTACTCTTTAGTGGGTTTATAAGTAAATAAAATTCCAACAGCAATGAAATCAATTATTTAGCGAAGAAGGAAAAAAGAGAGGAAATAATTAAGTTTTTCTCCTCAACACAAATGTTTGCAGAAAATGAAATGGAAGCATTACAAAGAGAGAGTTTGGACAGGGAGGTAACTGATCAAATCTAATAAATACCCTGATTGGAAGAATGAAGAGAAAAAAGCACGTAATGTATGCATGATCAAGAATTCTAGAAGTCGAGGCACACCAAGGCATGTGCGTAAAATTTCCTAAAATCAATCTCATTAAATGGCCACACCAGTCATAAATTAATATGAATGCTGAGGAAATAGTTTTACAGCATGATGTAGTCATTGTGAAGCAAAGTCCCACATCACTTGGGTACCAAAGTAATATGAAGTAAATAAGCGCGAAGGTCTCACGAGAGTAGCTAACTTTGGGGGTTGAGAGGTTGAGTTCTACCCAAGATCGTGTAACAGATATCTGAGCTAGGTACTAGAGATGGGTAGAGTCCGTGTCTCTTGCCTGCACGCGGCAGGTGCTGCCAAGTGAGCACGCTGCACGTGAGGGAGGGTGTCAAGTGAAGTCCCGCATCGTCTGCGTACCGAAGTACTATGAAGTATATAAGTGTGAGGGCACCCTCACTTCAATAGCTAGCTTTTTGGGGTTGAGTTCTACCTAAGACCGTGTAATAGTCATATGTACCATCCGTAAAGAAAATATAGTCATGTGTACCATCAATACTCAAGAAAAAGCTTGTGAATCTCGGGCTTTATAGTAGTCATGTCTTGTAAGATTGGTAGTCTGGACTCTGGTCTAAGCATAATTGGTTTTAGTTCAGCTGCTGAGCTGCAACTCGATATTTCTTATGCATGCAAATGCTGGTAGCTAAATGTTTCTTGTGGCCATGTGTTTCAGCTCTTACTTTCTGTAATCTTACTGTCGAATCACTGAAACATTGATTTTCACATGGATAGGATCGCTTAGATACTGGTATGAACGGAGTAAGGTGGATTTTCTGGTATCAAACTCAGCAGTTTGGGATGACGGTGCCGTTTCTGGAGCTCTTGAATGTGCAGCTTTCTGGGTCAAGGGGTTACCTTTTGTTAAGTCATTGTCGGGCTATTGGAAGTTTTTGTTGGCTCCAAATCCTGCCCATGTTCCTTTGAGTTTTTATGATAGTACATTTGAGGATTCTGCCTGGGAAACCTTACCAGGTAAGCAGAGAGGCTATTGCTACTAACTTTTGATTTCGTCATGTTGCCCGTGTGATGGCTCTGTGTTGTTTGTTTATTAGCTGGTTCTGCTCCTTAATTTCTTTATAGAAACTAAAAGGGGCAGTGAAGAAGTTTGATAATTGTTAAAGCATCCAACTCAAAACCAATTGGCAATGAGTGGAGAGGCCGCGCATGCTCGTATACTAGTTTTCGAGTTGATAATTAACCGATGTGGGATTAATTCCAACACTCCCCCGCACGTGCAACCCCTGATTTGCACATGGAGAGGTCAACAAAGGGTCCGGAATGTACGGATCATAACGAAATGAAGTGCAACTATGGCACAAACAAAGGGGAAAAGTCTCCAAAAATCTAGCTCCGATACCATGGTAAAGCATCCAACTCACAACCAATTGACAATCAGTGGAGAGGCCACCCAGGCTCATATACTAGTTTTCGAGGTGATAATTAACCAATGTGGGATTAATTCCAAGAATAATATTCATTTTGAGGTCCGTAGATGGCTATTGTGACAGTTTTATACTATTCCTTGAACCTGCAGTGCTATACAGACACTAGTTGCAGTGAAATGGGACCCTTGGGTTCAGGATTACACGCTATCAACAACAAAAAGTTTGAACTTCATAATTCTTATGAAATTGAAGATAATTTGACGGGAAAATGACTGATCACAAGGTCATAGGTTTAGAATTATGGAGGGCAGTAGGGCACCATCTGTTTTCCAATTCTGTGCCACAAAATTTTGAGTTTTATTGTTTAGGTAGTTATAAATGAAACCTCTTATGCTCAGTATGGGAGCTATATCTTTTGGGTATGTCCTCTTTTACATGATAATATAATTAATCATAGGTACCTGTTACTCAACATCAATGGTACATGAAATTCGATGTAATTTAACATTAGAAGGGACCACATATAATTTGTTTATGTTATTCATTGAGTTTTTTTTTTTTTTGTGTTCGGTGTTTTACCTATTACACAGCATCAAGTATCACTAACGCGAAATTTTTGTTTTCTTCAATCGAATTTTACTTATTTGATAAGCTGTCTGTGCCCATCTGCATGCATGTGTTTTTCTGTGTGTCCATGAGGGTCTTCGTTAGTAATTTTATTCCTCAAATATATTTCTACAGTTGGGTTTCAACTTCCTAATATGCTTGAGTATCCGTGTAATCCTGGATTCATTATCGTTACACTTTTACCAATCAGTATAGGGATGATGACTCTTCCTCTTGGTGGAATTGAACCATCCACCCAAGAAACCATGTTATTGTTAAATTGTTGAATAAATGTGGATTTGCATAGAATGTATGCTTTTGATTTGTCAGTCTCTGTTCAAAGTTTATCTAGTTTTAACACTTTCAACTGTTGTAGTTTTCCTTCAATGGAAAATTATTTTTGGCCTTGCAGTAACTTCAATGCTTTTAACGTGATGGACCTATAATTCTCAATGAGGTATAAATCCCAATGAGTCACTTAAAACCAGAAGTGGTAGGGATTATTAAGTGGTATTAGTTGACTTAGCTTACATTTGTTCTCTATAATAGCGAATTAAAACCTAATATACCCTAGTGTTGTATTCGGTTTTAGTCTTGCAGAGCTGGTAGGATACTTTGTTTTGGCTAAGCGAGCTATTCGGATACTTGTGTTCAACCTAATTTCTAGTTTGGCTGAGCTATCCAATCCTAGAATTGTTGCATTGTGCATTAGATGTTGAAACATGTGGTATTATCGAGTTCCTTGATGGAAGCATTTATAAGGTGGCCATGTCCAGTACTCTCTGTGTTATTTGCATTTTCATTTTATTTTAACGCTGTGTAAATTTAACCTTTTATCGTCAGCTATTCTTGCATTTAATTGTATTTTCGCTTATATGCCCTTTTGCTTTGAAATATCTCTCTTTTCCAAGTTGTCTTATTGCAACCTTCTTATGTACTTGTTTTCTTACCCTACTTGGAACAGTTCCTTCAAATTGGCAGATGCATGGATTTGATCGGCCCATTTATACAAATATTGTGTATCCATTTCCTCTTAATCCTCCTCATGTTCCTGAGGATAATCCTACTGGCTGCTACAGGACATACTTTTACCTTCCAAAAGAATGGGAAGGTATGGATCCCTTTGAGCATGATTAATGTAGAGTTCGTCAAAAGAAATATTCCGCAAGTTCAAGTTAGTTTGAGATCTTTAGTTAAATCCTAATTGTTGGCAACATATTGTTTGCTCTGGAAAAATAAATCCTGTCAATTTTGTGAATTGAGCATCTTTGCAATTCTGTCTGTGCCATGGCAAATGGATATATTGTCTTGCATTTTCGGAATCTTTACCTTGATTTGTGATTTAAATATGAATTTACCTGTGATTCTTTTCGAAGGACGGCCAGATTCTAGTCAGTAGTATTAATGTTTGTGCCCACTCAGTAGTAGTTTCTTGGAGCATCCCTCACCGGAGAGAGAAGAGTTTATGTGACGATCTGAACTTTCACGACCCCCTAAAATAATTATCAAAAAGTTATAAATGATGGACCCAGTTCTTTATTAATTTACAAAAGCATCAAGAAAATCTCTTAATCCAATTTATCCTCTAATTTCTTCTATCTCTCCACCACTCAAATCTGCTCTGAACCTGAAAAATAATTTAAGTCAGGAATTATACAATGCTGATAAATTGCTCGATCAAGAATAGATTCAGTAACAATGGTAATGAATCAAATATGAGACAACAAGTCATCTGTAGTGTCGTACCCTGCTCATCTTGGGGAGCATGCCAAGTGCCAAGCTATGTAATATCTTCTCCCTTAGGCCTAATAGTCTGCATTATATCTTTTGAAGTATGTGGGTTTGTACGTGTGCCGATATGTTCCATAGCATTTACCTAGGCATAGATATGTCACGATTGCAAGAGTGACAGAAATATAACCGAGAACACTCTTTGCGAAGAGCTTTCGCGAGAAATACATAGCATACTACACAGTTTATCTCAAATTGCGATTGTGGATGATGGATATGCAATAACGAGAACATCCTAAAATTGGACATCAATAGAGCTTAATCTCGCCATTAATTAAACAAGATCACAAATTACTTACAAAGGGTAGCCACCATCTGAGTGGCGAATTTCAAGGCCAAATTCTATGGCTGAATTTTCTGACCTCTCGGATCTGTCCATGCATAATAATTCTGAAGCTCCATCTTTTATTTCCTTTACCCGTTGATCTGTTATGAGGACCTACTTATATCACATATACTAGCAATAAATGATTCAGTCTTTGGACAAGAGTCGCCAATGGGTTGAAAGATAAAAAGTAGGGGTAAAACTTTTGTGGTCTGAATTAATTCCTGTTGAAACCGTAGGGGTATAAAGCGTCTTTTTTCACATTTTTCATCTGTTGTGGCATGTGTGCCACATACAAATAGTGCAAATGTTTCCTTTTGAAAAGGTGGGACAAAATAGGGTATCCACAGTGTATAGCTAATAATGTGTTACCCAATGTCTAAAAAATTAAGTTTTTACTTGACTAATGACAATTTGACATCTAATCAGTTGAGGTTACAAATCACCTTTGTACTTGACTCAGTTGGGGAGAAATCATGTGCATGTAAGAGCTATGATAACCATTAGGGATAGAGTTTTTTGCATGCAGCACTTGAAATTGCCATGAAATTGCCATGTCAATTTGCTCTCTCTCTCTCTCTCTCTCTTGCACAAGGCCTGCCCAAGGGTGTTTTAGTGCCCAAGGGCACAAACCCTTAAAAGTACATCACAGAGCTTATCGCCGGAGATCGTTGATGGACGACAGTGGGGATGGCGACGGGACGGAGAGGGTGCCCTGTGACTGTGCCCACTGTGTCTGCTCGCAGATGAGACCGGCGAAGTGTCGAAGTCTGGAGACTGTTTGTCTGACTGGGGTAAATTGTAATGAGTTCTACTCCTAAATTGGGTCTTTTTATTTTAGTTGCCTTTTTATTTTATTGTGAGTCTTATATTGGGCCTTTAGGCCTAATGGACCAGTTGTAAAAGTTAATTTGTTCTGCGTTTTATTTTGAGCCTTTAGGCCAAATGGGCTTTTTTTGTTTAGGCCTTTTTGAAAATTCGGATTGGGCCTTTACTGTTTTTCCTATTGGGCTATAAAGACCCCTACTCAAGACTAATAGTAAAAATTATGGGGGTGCCCCTATTTTTTTGGGTTTTTTGGATCCCCAAGGCCCAGCCTCTTGGGCCTTGGAGTTGGGCCGGCCTTGCTCATGCACACACACATGCGCGTTGGTGCCCTCACACACTCACAAATGTGCATGTGCCAAGATCCAATGGAATCATATTTGCTATATGAGTTTTGTTGTTGAAAGTAAGAATATCTTTGCATCTACACCATTGTGTGTTGGTCTTACAATATGTTATTTCTTCCCTCATGTAACTCTTCGACCGTCGCCAAAATTATGTTGCTAATTTATAGCTAAGAAAGGGCAGCCCCAAGGCTCCCACAACTGTGTAGCAATTGTTCTCTATATACTAGTTCATGCAACGTTTACTCTGGGGTCTTACAGGTCGTCGGATATTTTTACACTTCGAAGCTGTTGATTCTGCCTTCCATGCATGGATAAATGGGGTTCCTGTTGGATATAGGTTCGAATACATATTCTCAAGTAGATTCTCACTAAATGCTGAAATTTCCTTTCTATTAGCTGTGCTGTTTATTTATCCTCTACACATTGCGTGACTACTCTTTTGAGATGCCTTTTTTCTTTTAATACTGGTGGCTTGTTGTAAGTATTTTTTTGGCCTTCCAGTGATTTAGCAATGCACTTTGAGCATGGTACCGACTTGGTTATTGCGGCCTCAATTATTGTGGTTCTTTAATTTTTGTTTATTGCTTTATGCTAGTTATTACTTGCAATGGAAGATTAGACTAATGACTTTTATTTTTTGTTAGGTACAGACCTATGTCCATAGTTATTTAATTGAATCACTTATGTTTTTCATGATGAAAACACTGAAAGTTACCTGAGTGAAGGTTCAAAGCATTCTCTAAACTCGTGAATGAAGTTAGTTGGGTCTAAGAACTTGTAAGAATTTTGACAATCCACCCCATGGAGATAGGCGGGTTTGTGGGTATCACTGTGATTAACCACAAAAATTTCCATATGTCTGGTAGTTGTATTAACCAATATTACCCTTCAGAGTTGGGTCTAAAGTTGTCCCATCAGTCGGAGAGGTCGTCCTTGTTCCAAAAAGAAAGAAGAATTTAACAATAATATCTTTTGATGCCAGAAAGATTATTGAAGATATTGTGCTGAGATTGGTCCGTGAAGACTATACAATGACCATGTTATGGACATAGATAGTTTAAAATGGTACAAAGAGACTGTCTCTTATGTTGCTTCTAAGTTTGGCTCCTTTTTCCTTTCTTTCTTTCTTTCTCTTTGGTCCTTCTCTTGTTTGTGGTTGGTGATTTTTAAATGCATTGGGCCCATGCATTATAGGGCATAAAATCTGGGAGATCAAGTCATGTAATTTGCTTAATAATTAATGAAACATAGAAAACTGCATGTCATTGCATGAAAGTTAGTTAAGCAGTGGTCAGCAATTAGAAAATCATTGTCAGCAAGTGGAAATACCAGTTTCAGCAATTTAGAATCAGTTTTGAAAAGAAATTTCTGCAATATGAAAACCGATTTTAGCAAATAGAATACTAGTTTCTTTAATAAGAAAAGAAACCAGTTTCAGTTTCAGTTTTAGCAAATAGAAGTGCTTGAAAAACAAAGATAACTGGACAGTTAAGCTAAGTACACTAATGTGCCCATTACTCGTTGGTAGGAAAAAGAAGACGGCCATTACTATAAAAACAATGATGTTCATATGGTTTAACTTAACCACATTTAGACACCACCATATCATAATACAACTGAATGAAGTGGAAACTTTAGCAATCAATTCTCTCTCGCTAGTACTTCTTTAGTACCCTAATCCTAAAAATTGAAAATATCTGGAGTGTGTAAAAATCAGAATGACTGGTTTATTAAATATCTGAAGCACGCATAAGGTGGTATATGCATGGCTCTATTCATGTCCTATCTTGCTAATTCTGCAGTTGAATGGTTTTTGCACCATGGCTCATTGTTTTCGTTTTGTTTTCTACTTCGAAAACTGTCTGAAAATCAGGTTGTATTAATATCCCATCTAGCAAATTCTGCAATTTAATGATTTTTTCACTAGGGCTTATTGTTTTTTGTTATTGTTTTATACTTTGCAAACAGAAGATACTCTCTACGTTCACATGCTAACATTTGGGTTATTTGTTGTTTAGCTTTATTGTAAAGTTTACTATAGTGTGTTGGCCTTACTGTGGTTTGCCTTAGGTTATCAGGGTCAGCCTATATAACCCCCTTATTAGTCCTTTTAATTTATCTTTTGCAATACCATTATCCTGTTGCGTTTGTTTTGCATGCTATTGTAGACTACCAAAATGCAAAAAATATTTAGTGCTTCTCACGAAGCTCAATAAATGTAAACAATTGCTTTGCATCTATTGAAAACCCTTGTGGATTGTGTTTGGTCAGTCAGGATAGCAGACTACCTGCGGAGTTTGAAGTTACTGATTCCTGTCATCCATGTGGGTCTCAAAAGAAAAATGTTCTAGCTGTTCAAGTGTATAGATGGAGTGATGGGTCTTACCTTGAAGATCAAGATCATTGGTGGCTATCTGGCATTCATCGTGATGTTCTTCTTCTATCAAAGCCAAAGGTTTGCATTGTAGGCAGCAAATGATAAGCGAAAACTAGTTCTTTTTTTTCAAACTGAAAATATCATCTTCCAGCTTTCATTTTTGGTGGTAGTTCATACTTAAATAATTTTCACTTAATGTTTGATTAGGAGTCTTTTGATTAGCTTTCTTCTCACTAGGATTTGCAGTTTCCTATTTTGTTAGGATTTTTAGCTTTTAAATAAGAAGCTTTCGTCATTGTATTGGTCAAATTTGATTTCTTGGACTCTGAGCGTAAGGCTGTGAGCTTTGTGTGATTGGGGCTATGACCCTTGTGTCTTTGTCTACCCTTTATGCCTCGCTGTTCTGCATTACATTTACTATTTGAAGTGTTGCTTATGCTGTTGGTAAAATGAGCAGAGTCACCTTAAGGTGTTCAAATGTCAGTATTCCCGTGTCCCCGTGGTTTTGCAAAGATGCTGTATTACACATCTGATCAGTCTGTGGAGATGTAAGAGATGACAAGAATGCTACTATTAGATGGATTTAGATCAAAAAGATAGTTGGGATATATAGTACATTCAGTGGATCTCTCTACCTGTAACTAATTCTATATGCTCCTCTGTCTCATTTTGTCTGTTCATCTTTTCATATGGGATGTCCCAAACAGAATTCTGTATTTTGAAAGCTCAAAGAATAAAGTCCTAAGTTTATTACTAATAGATTAAAGTCCTAAGTTTATTACTTTATTACTAATAGATTAAAGTCCTAAATTTACAAGTGGAAAGATAAAGGGGAAATATTTGGTAGAATGCCTTCAATTGCATGTCCCCTTTCCTTTTGACTCGTTGTACTTTGTGTCCGAGTTAATAAAATTTCTTTTGCCAATAAAAAAAAAAAAATTGCACGTCCCCTTAAAAGGTTGGAACTCCAAAGAGAGCCAAAGAAGTGGGATGGATGGAGTATAGTATGTTTAACCATTGATATGAACAGATAAGGTAGTGCTACAAATTGCCACTGTTTCATCTGATGTCCCTGTCGACTCAGCATATGATCAATACCTGGAATGGAAACCTATATTTCTAGAATAAATGAATCAGGGATAATTGGTTCCTAAAGACACGATTATTTATGTTTGGTTCATGTGCTTTGAATGTGCTGAGAAATCCACTGCACAATCTTACTTGCAAATAGAACAACAATAACTACTCCATACACTGCGCAAGTACCTGTTATTTGCTATCAAACTAATTTCTGTTTACATGAATAACTATACTATACTTACACTTCTGATTGTTTTATGTGGTGTTGAGAAAGTATGACTCTGAACCATCTTTATTTTCACATTATAATACTACTCCTTTATGCACTTTGTAAGTAAATAGCACCATTCCATTGAGCTGATAGTTTTATGTGTATACTTGCTGATGGAAGGTCTACCTGTAGGAAGATTGTGAAAAATACGTTGGATCTGCAATTTTCTTGCAGGTATTCATTGCGGATTATTTCTTCACATCAAACTTGGGTCAAAACTTCTCATATGCAGATCTACAGGTAAGCATGTTTTTTTTTTTTTTCTCTTTTTTTTCTCTTTTTTCTTATAGTTACGATTTGAAATTACAGACTTTCCCTTAGCATGTGACATGATCGCGGTAACCCTTAGCTCTTAAAAAAAAGCAATTTTACTTTTCTTCTTGCATTAGTGGGACTTAGTATATATATTTTTGACACGATTTAGTTGATTATTTTTTGACAAGTTGCATCTTTCATTAGGTTATGTTACTCTTTAGTATTTTATGATTGAGTAGGTTTAAACTTGCATATTTTTGCTGATTGTTGTTACTTGCAGATTCCATTTTCTTTTCATTTTTTAAGAAAATCCTGTTTGCATGTACACTAATTTTTTTTCCGGTCATATTTATTGCTAAATCGGGCACATGGGTATATTCTCTAGTTAGAAACAAGAGGCATGGTGACCTTAAGTTGTCCTAATGGATGTATTTTGGATTGCCAAAGATGTCGACCTAGATGGTCAGCAATTGGGAAAGCAAGAATTTCTTTGCATTTATCTTGTATTTTTTTTTTTTTGGGAACTGCAGTAGGGATGTTTCCGGAATTTGTACCTCAAAATGATGTCTCAGAATAGAATTATTTTATTTCCTTATATATATATATATATATATATATATATATATATATTCCATAATTTTTCTGTAAATTCAGTTATTGGCCCATGAAAATAACGACTCCCTTTTTCTTTTTCTTCTTTTTTTTTTTTTTTCCCCCTTCAATGGTGTTCACTGATAACCTAAATAGCATGACTGTAGAAAGCACTGATGTATTGTGCCTAGGCTAGCTCCTCTAACTATATTTATTAGAAGGATAAGAATCATTAGCAATAAATCCAGTGATCACTTGGCCTTGATCCACTCTATAGAGTTGGATATTGGAATTCGAGTATGTTCGTGGAACAAGGTAGAGAGTAGCTATGGGAATTTGTCCTTGTGTGTAGCTTGGAACTCCACAAGAATTCTATAATCCTGTTCCAGTAGATTGTATCTTTGGTCTTGTTCTGTTTGTTCCTCAACACACTACCTGGGCAATCTTGCTTGCATAACATTGCATACTAGAGCTTCTCCACAAGCATTCTGTTTGGAATGTTTCAATCCTCCTCCTCGTGGGAATATATTTGCTTACGTCTTAGCATTTGGCTTTAAGATGATTTATACTTGGAGGCTTATGTGAGTGTGTGCAGGCATCTCACTTTCTCGGATTCTCAAAACTATTAAGTTTAATTCCTAGATCAAGATATTTGGAACCTGCACTAACATATCTTCTTTCTAGAAGTGACAAACTGGAATAACTGATAGGGGCATAATTGTAGCCATCTCTTACAGTTGTCGGAGTCATGAGTGGGATTGAATGAGGGGAGCAGTATATTGTATCAATTTCTTGACTGGAGAAGTTCTTCAAATCTGCCTTGTTGTTTCATGTTGGTCTTATTGATCTTGGATTTGCCATCAGTTTGCTCCCTCCCTTTTCTTGTGCCAGGCTCTTGTTATACCACAACTTGAGATTCAGACAGAGTGCTCGGACTTGTCATTACTGATCAGTCTATCAACTCTAGAATTTAATTCCAAGTACTTGCTCCTAGGAGGAAGGGAAAGAACTTGTTAACCTATGCTCACATACCTTCTTTGTTCAACTCACCAGGCATGTAAGGCCAGAGCAACAATATTTTGGAATGTTTAGCTAAGTAATGGAGTTCAGAGGATTTCCCAATACTCCTTTTTGTACTCTTACATTGATTTTGGCATTGTGTTCACTTTAACAAGCTCATATCAGGCTGTCCCTGTTCTTCTGCTTCCTCCCCATTAATAGCTTTCTGACTTTTCTTTCTATTTTGATGGGCAAGACTTGAGAGGGAGGTTGCAGCTTCTGAGATCAATGCTCCTTAAGTCAATTGATTGTATCTTATTATGTGCTTGTTTTTTTTTTTTTCAATCCAGGTTGAAGTGAAGATTGATAACTCACGGGAAACATCCGTGGAGAACATCCTCACAAACTTCACTATTGAAGCTGCATTATATGATAATGGGAATTGGTATGACAGTGATGGAGATGTTGATTTGCTTTCATATAACGTGGCTCATTTAGAGATCAGTCCATCCACTGGTCCACGAGGTTTTACAGGATATCTGCTTGTGGGGCAGCTGTCAATACCTAAGCTTTGGTCTGCAGAGCAAGTGAGGAACATTGTGACTCTACTCTTTTTTCTAGTTCTTTCCCGACCTTGATACCTACTTCCATCTTTTGGTTCAGAATTAGATTCCTGGACCATCGTAGAATTTTTGGTTGTGTTCCCGTTGTAACGGTGATTCTATAATCTCAATACCACATTTGTAGCAACGCTTGTTTGCCGCTAAATATGCTTGTTAAGACTAATGAATCACTATTGCCATTTAATTCACTTTCCCTCTTAGTAATTTCTTTCTCCTTCAGTACACATGTGTAACAATAAAAATCTTTAAAAGGACTATTCTATTAAGGCGGAGCATGATCATAACCTATATAATTAGGGATTATTTTTACGGACTATAAGATCTTCGGTATCCTTTGGTTTTGGAACTGACCTTGTTGTTCATCTTGCTCAACACAGGGAAAAGTTAAATGAATTATCATAGGATCAATGCCTAAGATATCTGATCATGCATTTCCTAGTATACTTTTGTAAAACTGTAATAAGATTTGCATGAAAGCAATGAGAGTTTAACGACTGAAAGCGACATTTTTTTCATTATGTCTGGAATTACTGTAAATGGATTTGAGTGTGGAAATAGTTCCTCACAAGTGATAAAAACATATTAAGAAAATGGTTTTACCAAAATTATTAAATATTTGTCAATCAAGTTATCCTCGCCAACACCATTGCTTTATTCGGTTTTTACTTTCAATGGATCATCGGTATTTTGTGCTTATATCTTCATTTCATTGGAATCTCTTATCCTTGTGTCATATGCTCTTTGTTTCAATGTAGTTCTCTACTGTGTAGTTGGCTATGAAGCACTGACACTCCTAGAGGTCTCAGTATTGGTGTCCGACGCACCGGTCAGACACAGGTCACACCAGAAACACGCCAAAAAATGTATGGGGCAAGCCACGTGGTGTGTCCACTATATTTAATAATTTTTTTTAAGGGTGACACATATGGGGATATGACATGGATTAAACACACGATTTCTTTGATTTTTTGGGGGTAAATGGGTGTTATTTTATATTGTTTGTGTTAAGTCTATATGAGGTATGCATGATGTTTGTATATACGTGTAGATGCTTCATGCTTCTACTTATAATTATGTTTCCATTGCTTTAAAATAAAATTTGTATCTATTTTTTGCCATGTTCGTGTCCTCATTTATTTAAATATGTTTCCATTGGTTTGAAATAAACTTTTTATCTAGTTTTGCCATGTTCGTGTCCTCTTTTTTTAGAAATCCTATGTCCTGTGTCTGTGTCCATGTCAGAATCTGTGCTACATAGAAGTGTGACTGTCACATTTCGCATGGGTTGGATCTTTTTCTGTTGACATTCAAGGTGGACATAGGTTATAAACTGAGAAATGATTTCCTTTTTTTTATTATTTTTTTTTTCTTAGTTTGACAAGCTGAGATGTTTTAATTTTCTATCATTTTTCTTCATTTGTTTTTTTTTCTTCCTTCGCCACCCATTTCTGCTATTATTTACATCTTCGTTCTGCCTTTATATCTCTTGTCTGTTTGTTTGCATTTATTGGCAGCCGAACCTATACACTCTCGTGGTAATCCTCAAAGATGCATCTGGGCATGTAATTGACTGTGAATCAAGTCAAGTAGGGATACGGCAAATATCAAAAGCCCCAAAACAGCTTCTTGTGAATGGGCACCCAGTAATGATAAGAGGGGTAAACAGACATGAACACCATCCCCGAATAGGAAAGACAAACTTGGAGCCCTGCATGGTTAAGGTGACACCGCATCCTATTCGTATTATTGTTGTGATTTCATTTTTTTTATCCGTGTGATGAATGAAATTATTTTTGCTGATTAAAAAAAGCATAATATTCTCCCCATACTTGTTCTCGGAATGGTACCACATGTCTCGTTTTGGCTATTATCCTATTTGACATATGAGAATGTCATCATTCTTCTGTTTGTAGGATCTGATTCTAATGAAGCAAAACAATATCAATGCTGTCAGAAACAGCCACTATCCTCAACATCCCCGATGGTACGAGTTGTGTGATTTGTTTGGCATGTACATGATAGATGAAGCCAACATCGAGACACATGGTTTTGATCTTTCTGGGAACGTAAAGCATCCAACACTGGAACCAATCTGGTTTTCGTCAATGATGGATCGTGTAGTAGGGATGGTGGAGAGGGATAAAAATCATGCATGCATTATTACTTGGTCTTTAGGAAATGAGGCCGGCTATGGACCTAATCATGCTGCTCTTGCTGGTAACTAATTCTTACACAATTTATATAAGTTGGTTATGCCCATGAAATATTTATTTAATTTTGTGCCAACTTATTAAAGTGATTATCACCAACTTTTTCCTGTCAATCATATGATTTTTCATGTTATCTTGAGCAATATCTCTGGGTTAGTATACTTTTGAATTTCTTGGCTGAGCACTTTAATTTCGCCTTCATGTGCCTCGTGCCATTTGCTTGTTATTTTCTGGTTATAGACCATTACGTCAATGGAGTGATTCTTCAAAGTGATTGATTTATTTACATTGCTACAAATGAAGCATTATGAATCATTAAGGCAGTTATGGACTAGACTGAGAACTAATTAGGTAAAAATAATGCTGTATAGTTTAGGAATGAACCTGGGTTTAGTAAAGCAATGGATGTCAAAAGCAAACAAGAATGCACGAATTATGAATTTAGTCTGGGGGACTAATAATTCAAGTTCAAATGTATACTGCTTGGAACGTTTGGGATCCAAGTATTTCAGGTATAGTGAGAATATGATTGTATAGTAATTGCAAGTGCTTGTATTATCAGGTTGGATTCGAGGACAAGATCCATCAAGGCTGGTACACTATGAAGGTGGAGGATCCAGAACCACCTCAACTGATATTGTATGTCCAATGTACATGCGCATTTGGGACATTGTCAAGATTGCCGAGGACCCATCTGAAACACGACCTTTGATATTATGCGAGTATGGTCCTCTTTTAGGTTTTCACATGTTTTAATAGCAACACTGCAACACCTTTTTATCCTCTTATTTAAGCCATTAGATTTACTCTAGGATACTTGTTTTTTTACAGTTTGTGATGCACACCTGGCAGGTATTCACATGCCATGGGGAACAGCAACGGAAATATTAATGAGTACTGGGAAGCAATTGATGGAACATTTGGTCTCCAAGGAGGTTTTATCTGGGATTGGGCTGATCAGGTTGAAAGCCATTTGTGTTCTTATGCATCATATTTCCCATTATCATATCAGGTCTAGAGAAAAAAAAATCCTTGGTTGCATATTACACGCCGCATCACTTGCCTTATCATATAGAAACAATTGTTTTCTGGTACAAGCGTCATAATTTACTGGACTTGTAAACAAACTTACGTGCGATTCGTTTTCTGATTTGGAAGATTCTGTGTATCTGCACATGATATGAAGCATCGCCTTATGGATTATCAACAAATTTGGCCCATTTTGGACTGTAGGGAAAAATCAGTTATACTTTTTGAATTGCTTCCTTTAGAAATCATAATTACCATACCAGTCGCCATATGGAAAATAAGGACTGTAGGGAAAAATCAGTTATACTTTTTGAATTGCTTCCTTTAGAAATCATAATTACCATACCAGTCGCCATATGGGAAATAATTGACTTCTTTTGCACTCTTAACTCAGACGCAAACCAAAAATCCATTACTGGTTGAGTAAACTTCAATTTCAACGCGTTTAAACACATTGAGACATTCTCATTCGTTCTGAATGCTGTAAACAGTAAGTTTTCAATGTCAATACACTTTAACCTTTTTGAAAAATCAATACCTGTGGTGCTTCTCTTGTGTATGAGACTCATTTATTATACTTTCTTTATCGCATATGTTTCCCGAGGGGGAAATTTGTTTCCCTCTAAAGAAACTTCGCAATCATGCAAAAAATAATGCAATTGAATATCTTCAAAATATTAAGCAAAAAGGAGAGTTAGTCATGATAATTTATTGATACAGGTGTGTGTCCAGATATCTTTCCGAAAATAATTTTGGCTACTGTTTCTTGAAGGAAGTCCATTAACTTGAGCCCTTGGGATCATATATAATTTTCAACAGTTTATTGGGAATCCGTTTTATTTTCATTATGCAAAGGATACAAGAAAATTAAAATGGAACTGAAAACAGTGGTTCTATACTGGCTGGCCACGAAACAGACCCGTTCCATAATTTTCTACGATAAAGTTGTACCATATCTCTCCAAGTACTGTTTTAGCGTGGGAGATATGTCAGGTGTCTTCCTTCTATTTCAAATGCTATAGTTTCTATAGACACATGAACTTAAGAAATGGCCTGGTGGCATGAAGTCTATGGACAACCCAAACCCATGTTATTTTGTCATGTACTTTGTTAAGTTGGCATGATTGTCACTTTCTGCTGATGGGAGCAGTTTTTCATTTTTAAGCAGGGGAGACAAAGATAGCATGAATGATCAGCACTAGAGGAATTTTTTTAAAAACCTAATTCTGAACTTCTTCATGTGTTTTTTTTTTTCTTTTCATTTTTGTGTGTGTGGTGGTGGTGGGGGGGTGGAATGCCAAAGGTCGTCTAAACTTTTTCACCGTTGATATAGGGGTTACTGAAGGATGCTGCAGATGGTAGTAAGCATTGGGCATATGGAGGTGATTTTGGTGATACTCCCAATGATTTGAACTTCTGTCTGAATGGTCTTATATGGCCAGATCGAACTCCCCATCCTGCCCTACATGGTAACTTGAATTTTCACTTCAATGGATTGTGAAAAGTTTTTTGGCCAAGAGTGTGACTCATGGTTTTACATATTTCACCTCACTGTGTTCACCATTGTTTTCAGAGGTTAAATATGTCTATCAACCAATCAAGATTTCATTCAGAGAAGGTATAATAAAGGTAATGTCACATTTCAGTTAGTCATTTCCCCCCATTTGTTGAGTCTGTCACTGTTGTTTACAGGTCTTTTAACATTGCAGATTACCAACACCTATTTTTTCGAAACAACGAAAGCACTGGAGTTTATCTGGGCTGTTCATGGTGATGGATGTGAACTTGGATCTGGAATCCTCTCTCTTCCGCCAATTGAACCCACGAGTAGTTATGACATAAATTGGAAGTCTGTCCCTTGGTATTCTATATGGGCTTCATCTGCTGCAGCAGAAAATTTCTTAACTGTTGATGTGAAGCTCTTACAATCCACAAGGTGGGTTGAATCTGGTCACGTCATATCATCTACCCAGGTCCAGTTGCCTGCAAAGAGAGAGTTTGTTCCTCACGTAATTACTGTACCCATATCATTGAATTGATGCCTGATGACTATTTTCTAGAAAGTTGTAATTTGAAACTACTTTGTCGGTTTCAGGTCATCAAAACTAATGGCATCACTATGCATAGTGAAATTACTGGGGATACATTAACTGTCAGCCAGCAGAATAATTGGGAGATGAAATTTGACATTCAAACAGGAGTATTTGAGAGCTGGAAGGTAGTCGACGGAGTTGGGCATATTCAATTGGCCTCTATTATTGTTGTTTCAAAAGCATATTGATTTATTTCACTTTGATTGCCCATATGGTTTTTGAAACTAAGCAAACTTGATCAACTCTTATAGAAGGTTCTCCAAACTACCTTCTCTTCAAAATTCTTGTAACGTATGGCTGTAATGACAGGTTGAAGGGTTTCTAGTGATGCAAAAAGGCATATTTCCATGCTTCTGGCGAGCACCCACAGATAATGACAAAGGTGGAGGTGAAGCTAGTTATTTCTCCAAGTGGAAAGCTGCTGGTCTTGATAACCTCGTTTTCCTGAATAAAAGTTGTTCTATTCAGAGTATGACAGATCGTCTTGTGAAAATAGCAGTCTTCTCTCTTGGGATGCCAAAGGCTGAGAATACATCGAATATTCTCTTCGAGGTTAATATGACATATTCAATCCACGGTTCAGGAGATGTCATCATCGAATATAATATGAACCCAAGTGGTGATATTCCACCTCTGCCACGTGTTGGACTTGGGTTTCATTTGAACAAATCAATGGACTGGATTAAATGGTACGGGAGAGGGCCCTTTGAATGTTATCCAGATAGAAAAGCAGCTGCCCATGTTGGGGTGTACGAGCAGAAGGTGAGTGACTTGCATGTTCCCTATATTGTTCCTGGAGAATGTTCTGGTAGGGCAGATGTAAGGTGGGTGACATTTCAAAACGAGAAAGGAACAGGAATCTATGCTTCCATGTACGATGGCTCTCCACCTATGCAAATGAATGCGAGTTACTACTCCACCGTGGAGCTTGACAGGGCCACACACAATGAACAACTTGTCAGAGGAGATGACATTGAGGTAACTATTCATCTTTTGTTTTTGTTAAATTAATATATTCCACATGAAAATTGCCTTTTTCATGGCAAGTGATTTTCACACTAATACTTTCCTCTCACTCTTCCCTCGAGAAACTAAAAGGACAAAATGGGAACGTGAATATAATTCCTCAGAAAGAATGTCCTGTTATTGTAAGCTGAAATTCTTTGTAGAATTCACATTGAATTTAGTGGATCAATGTAGAAATATTGAAGATCTCGTCATCATTGTATCACGAAAGTTCAAATTGGTCCCCCTATGTAACGTACAAAGTGGGCTGTAAAAAGTTCTGTCGCTGCCATTTTAGACATATAGAAGTTAGTTGGTTGTCAGGAATGTTTCCTGGACCTTTGGTAACTCCCTTTCTTCCTTCCATTTCTTCTTGGCTGTTTGTTAGTGATGCAATTTAAGCCCAACCGGCTACTCATTGTGTTTCACTTGCGTATTGGTTTAATATTTCCTTCTATTTGTCATATTCTTATTCCTTTATTCCTTTTACGTCCCTCCTAATTGTTCACTCAATCCTTTGACCCAAGTTCATAATGTTCCTCCAATGTGGCAGGTGCATCTTGATCACAAACACATGGGGTTGGGCGGAGACGATAGCTGGTCGCCGTCCGTCCACGACAAATATCTGGTTCCTGCTTTGCCGTACTCGTTCTCTGTCAGGTTGTCTCCAATAGCTGGGGCCACCTCTTCCCAGGAAATCTACAAATCTCAGCTTTGAAGTTATGGCTCGCTGACATGTTTTGTTGTCCTTGAAACAATATGAACGCGCTGGTTTGAAATCCTAAAATGCTATGTAGACTGATCTCTACTTTCGAACACTTGATTTTGTAACACGAATAAAGCTATGGGTACACCATTTGGTGTACACTAAATACACACCGTATTGTGTGGAGCCCATCTCGGGGTTCCACACAAATGATCGCCGCTCAAGTTGTTTAGAACGTTTTTGTAAGGATCCATGTAAAAAATTCAGTTTGATTGGATATCAATAGAGGCTTGATAAGTTCTTTGCTCAACGTGTAAGGAAAAGGAATATGTTTTTAAGGATCTCTGTAAAAAATTAGCTCAGTCGGATACCGATAAGAGCTTGATCGATTCTTCGCTCAAGTTCCTTTTTCTTCGTACATTGTTTGCCCTCGATCACTTCTTAGCTTTTAGAGGTGCTTCTAGAGAGTTTTTTGAATGGATTATCTATATTATAAAAGAGCTCAGTTTTTTGAATCACTTATATTTTCAGCCCTAAGATCTAAATCAATGACCGTGATTTCTTTTCACCCAACCCTCAGAGGTCAAGATTGAAGATAGCAATAATCTAAGGCCAGGATTCATTCTAACCATTAGATTTTGCCCGCCCAAGTCTCATACACAATTTGGAAATCCAAAATCCCAGCCATAATTCTCGGGCCCGTTTACTTTCCCTTTAATTTCTTCCTAAAATGCAAGTGACTGTTACCTTGCTGGCCTGTGCAAACTCTTCCTCTCTCTCTTTCTTTGAATTTTGAATTTAGAACAAACTCTTTGTTGGTTTGAGAGCTCCTCTCTCTAATCTAAAGAGAAAGAGACCAGATCACCTTTTTTTTTTATTTATTTATGGTTTCAACCTTGGCTTTGAAGGGACATAAATTAAACATGGAATTAGTGCAATAGATACCGGGTGATTTCTACCTTTTAAATGAGATTTCGAGTCTTGCTTCGGTGAGTTTTTTTGATTTAGAGATTTTTTTGGGGGAAAAGTTATTCCGTGATTGTTGTCTATATTATAGAGGTTTTTTCGGATTTCAAAAGTTTGCAATTGTGGGCAATAGAAGGTTCACGGCTCATGCAAGGTTCACGGCTCATACGTTTGCCTCAAACATGGGATTTCCGCATTACGTTGTCTTAGAAGGTGAGCCGGTTGATTTAATCTTTGTCTGCTTGGGGAAAAGCATTCCCTTAATTCGTTTAATCCCATTTCTAATTTATGTATGACCAGGTTTAAATTTGCAGTCAATCTTTTGATTCGTAACAATGTCATGGAGAACTTATAAACTGCTAATCATTTATCACCAGAGTAGAACAAATATTTTTGGCTAATAAAGAGGTTTAGGTAAGGGTGGATTCTTTGTGGGAAAACCCGGGTATTAGTACGTGAAAACTTTTAACTTTTTTTTTTTTGTTCCGAGCAATGAGGAAACTGTGTGGGCTAATTCAAGAAGGGGTCTTCGCTTTAGGTAAAGTTAGAGGTTTTAGAATGTACATCCAGTTTATATGCTCAGTACCTTTACGCACCGGTAATGATTGGACAAAAATCCGATATGATCAATGGCTTTAGTTGTTTTCATGATATGCAATTTTCGATAAGAACTTTAAAAGGCTTTTATGGGCACAAATCCTTCATTGTACAAACGGTAAAGTTCTATTTTATTGTCTCTTTATATTCCCGGGTTGAAATGTCATTCAATTATTTTTATGGTCAGATTTCATTCAGTGAAGTGCCTTCAGGCACGGGTCATTTGAATGGATGACCCATGCCTGAAGGCACTTCACTGAATGATTCAAATGACCCGTGCCTGAAAGCACTTCACTGAATGAATGGTCAAATGACCCGTGCCTGAAGGCACTTCACTGAATGAAATCTGACCATAAAAATAATTGAATGACATTTCAACCCGGAAATATAAAGAGACAATAAAATAGAACTTTACCGTTTGTACAATGAAGGATTTGTGTCCATAAAAGCCTTTAAAGTTCTTATCGAAATTTGCATATTGATTAGCCCCTAATATGGTACATATCCGGGCTCATCTAGCTCATTTAGATCACACATGCACGCGCTTTAGCGCCTTTATATGATTGATGTTGTGCAAGGTGCATTTTGTAGGTTTCAGGTACATTCGAGCGAATAAGTGCGTTTTAGAGCACATTGGGAAGTGTCCCAAAGTTTCAAGTTCCCCATGGCATTCCACCACCGAGCCTCGAGAGCCAAGACACGAAGATTTGGCTAAGGCTCGGGAAGTTCAAAGGACACTCGATCAAGCCAGAGGGCTAAATCCGTTTCCAAAGGCTTGCAAAGACTCCCGGTTATATCCGGAAGTACCCAAGGTCCCTCAAAGCCGTGGAGGACAATCGCCGAAGCTTAGAAGTCGATTCAATGAGCTTTGGAAGGTGCAAGGAAGGCCCGAAACAAAGGAACAAGAAATCTAGAGCTATGAGCCTCAAGAAAATCCGACACACTGATAGAAAAAGGCTCATATCTCTCAAC
>JAXBDA010000550.1:0-80150 GCA_036023075.1 Gaultheria prostrata
GACGGTGGAATTGGAAAGGGGAGGGAAAGAGAGAAAATGATTGCTTGATTGAAAAGACGCTAAAGTCTCTTGAGGATGGTTTAGTACGAGGGTTGTTGGACCCAGCTAATGTTATTTTAAAGAGAGAGATATGGAGATTTGATGAATAGTAACACTATGATAGATAATATTGGTTAGAGGAGAGTTTGAAAGTTTATTACCTAAAGTTTATATCGTAAGAGGTGTACGTGAGAGACGCGTGAAGGTTGATGTTTCGATTCTATAACCAAATGATACGCTGGGTAGCTTAGTTGTTGTTTGTCAATATTATGTTGCGCTTCTGTTCATTTTATTTCGTTATACGTTTATGTGTCTGAAACTCAAAGAGGATACCTACTGGGCGAAGTGAAAGCTCACCCCTTTGCTGTTTCAAGTTTGGCTCAGAGCATGACATGAAGTATTTGATATGCACGGCATAGTGAGAGCATGGCATGAAAGATTATTGAAGCATTATAAAACTTTTATTTGTAGAAAGACTGTAATATTGTAAATCAATTTATATGGGACATGGGTGCCAAAAATTTGAAGTATCGTTTATTATCAATGTAGCATTGTGAGATGATTTTTGGACTAATTTATGAGTTTATTGAGCTATTTTATGGAGAAAAATGTTTATTTCTTTATGTTGAAAATCGAGGGCGTGACAGCTCTTCCAACCCTAAACCAACCAAAGCAGAGCCTATCAATCAAATTGTAACCAAGTCACATTTCCAGCAAACAGCTCCCCGGCCAAGAAGGGAATTTTAGCCATTACCCTTTCCTTTAGTCACAGTGTACAAGAAACTCCTTGACCGAAAAGCCATCCAGCCTCTCGAGCCTCTAGAACTACCCAAAGAACTCCCCCCTAACCATAACCCAAATATCTACTGCGCTTACCACCAAATGCCTGGCCATCACACTAACAATTGCATCCGTCTCAAACATAAAGTCCAAGATCTTGTGGACGACGGAACCATCCCACTTCCCGATAACAAGCCCAACACCATTTCCAACCCTTTACCAAATCACTGGACAAGTACTGTGCAGCAGCTTGAATGAAAATTATATCAGCACCACGAAGGCCGTGCCTAACAAGTTAAATGCCACGAAGGGTCAATTATCAAATAAAATTGACCAGCAATCATAACACCTCTCGAGCATTGCGTTAGCGTCAAATTCACCAAGCATGTGCGCAACACGTGAGGTTGCTCGGCATGATGTCGTGCGGACAGTTTATGTGCACAACGGTTAGTGTGTTTTATAGTGAGATATAGGAAGTAACGCCAAACACATACTCTGGTCGGCACCACCACGAGAGGGTGCACAAAGATACCAAATAGGGTCAGATTGAGGAAAGGTCTAAGGATTATGTTCTGCCACTAATAGTGAATCCTTGGTTTGGAGCCTCATTACCGACCAAGGAACCTGTGGACGGCGCCACACGGCTCGGAGGATTAAACACGAAAAAATGAGTCGCCACCCGGGATTTTTAATTTGGAAAATGTTTGGTACCCGAGAAACCGTTAAAAATAATTGATGACTCTCGTGCCCTTTTGGAAAAGGTTTTATCCACGAAAAGATTCTTTTAGATTCGGGGGCCAGATTACGCATGGGGAAGGTTTTGTTGAAAAATGCACCCCGCTCGCCCGGGAAATTTCCGGTCTTTACTAAATAATTTGTGGGATTTATGTAGAAAATGTTTTGTTATGAAAACTTTAAACAAATAAACACGTAAAATGCAAAACAATAATAATAAAATCATAACAGAAATAAAATTTAAGTGAAAGGACTAAACTGTAATAAACAGAAAGCAGAGGGGTTAAACTGTAATTAAAAAGTTTGAAACGAACAGAAAATAGGGGCTAACAGGGGAGAAACAGAGGAGAGCATTTTATTTCAAACAGGAGCCGTGAGGCTCCTCCACTGTGGTCGTGCGGCCTGTACAACAAGCCGTACGGCTTGTGTACTATCACATTTTGAAAATTTTTGTTTTGGGACCAGAGAGTCCAAATTTTGTTCAAAACTTGATTTTCTTCTCCCAAATCAACCCCTAATAAACTGTTTTTGCTTGAAAACAAGTTATTGAAGAAAAATTTACTTCCGAGGTAGATCGTACCGTGCGATTATCGAGAAAATCGCCCGGTACGGGTCCGGGAAGCCGGTTTTTGTTTATGAAAATGATTTACCGAGTCAATATACGATTGTTAAAACCGTTATCAACTCGGAAATACCCTCGAGGAGCCGCGATTGAGAATCCAAGCTCGAAAACGATTTTATACCTTTCTGGAACTCGAACAGGAGACTGAAACTGTAGGTTTTTTGGGTTTGAGCTACGGGAATGGAATTTGGTATGTTTCAGAGGGATATGAAAGGTTTAGTTTGAGAGAAATGGAAGGGAATCGAGGTTATGGGAGTTTACTGGAAGTTTGGACATGAATTTTTCACTCGCGGTCGTCGAAAACTTTTATTGGAAGTCTCTCTCTCTGTGTGATTCCGTCTGTGGAAGAGAAGGAGATGGAGAGATATATATAGGCGTAGGAAACCGACCATATCACTCAAAAGATACGGTAATGATAACCGAATCGAATAAAATCTCTGCGCGTGAATTTTCAGGGATTTTCTGCAGAGGATAAGGATTCCAGCCGTACGGCTTGTTGGGGGAGCCGTACGGCTTGCAACGGTAGCCGCACTGCTTGTGAGTGAAAAATGGGAGCCGTACGGCTTGTACAAGGAGCCGTACGGTCTGTGTGGTTGAGTTCCCGAGCTTCTGGACTCGTTCCAAGGTATTTTGAGCGTTCATTTGTCATTGGGGAGTCGTCCGGTCACGTCTTTGAGGATATTTGGGAGGTCAAAATTGGGGTGTCTACAATTGCCCCTTTTTGACGGAACTTGGATGCCATTGCTTGATATGAGTGACGTCAAAGATTGAGACAGCCGCAATTTGGGCTTCCCAGAATCCCAAAGCAAAAACAAATGTAAGAAAGCATGCAAGCATAATTAATATTTAAAAGCCGTTTTGGAGGACTTACATAACAAATATCATGAAAATATTTAAATGTCATTTTCGAGGACTTACATAACAAATATTTAAATGCCATTTTTGAGAACTTACATAACAAATATTTAAATGCCGTTTTCGAGGAGTTACATAACAAATATTATAAAATATTTAAATGCCATTTTCGAGGACTTACATAATAAATTTTTAAATGCCGTTTTCGAGGACTTACATAACAAATATCATGAAAATATTTAAATGTCATTTTCGAGGACTTACATAACAAATATTTAAATGCCATTTTTGAGGACTTACATAACAAATATTTAAATAGTTGACCACTAGGGTCACAACATAAAGCTAGGAACATGAAGCTGACCACTCGGGTCATGAAATAAAGCTGACCACTACGGTCACAACATAAAGCTGACCACTCGGGTCACAACATAAAGCTGACCATTCGGGTCACAACGTAAAGCTAACCACTTGGGTCAAGAAATAAAGCTGACCACTTGAGTCACAACATAAAGCTGACCACTAGGGTCACGAAATAAAGCTGACTACTTGAGTCACAACATAAAGCTGACCACTAGGGTCACAACGTAAAGCTAACCACTTGAGTCACAAAATAAAGCTGACTACTTGAGTCACAACGTAAAGCTAACCATTTGGGTCACAAAATAAAGCTGACCACTTAAGTCACAACATAAAGCTAACCACTAGGGTCACGAAATAAAGCTGACTACTTGAGGCACAACATAAAGCTGACCACTAGGGTCACAACGTAAAGCTAACCACTTGGGTCACGAAATAAAGCTGACTACTTGAGTCACAACATAAAGCTGACCGCTAGGGTCACAATGTAAAGCTGACCACTAGGGTCACATCAGTGGGTGTGCTGCAAATTATTTTTAGTGAGGAAAATGAATTCAGACCACAGAGTTTATTGCTATGGAGGACTCTTGGGGACAATGACCATGATTGTTTGGAGCGTGTGAGTGCTTGTTATCCGTTTGGAGAAGAGTGACCGTCCGGACCCATGTGAGTGACTACGATCCATTCGGAGCAGAGTGACCGTCCTGATCCATGTGAGTGACTACGATCCGTTCGGAGCAGACGGACCGTCCGGATCCATGTGAGGGACTATGATCCGTTCGGAGCAGACTGACCGTCCGGATTTATGTGAGTGACTATGATCCATTCGGAGCGGAGTGACCGTCCGGATTTATGAGAGTGCTTATGAAAATGATCGTGACCGTTCGGAGTCACAAGAGTGCGTGTGATTGTTCGGAGTCATGAGAGTGCTTATGACTGGTTCGGGGTCAAGGAAGTGCTTGTGACGGTTCAGAGTCACGAGAGTGCTAATGACCGGTTTGGGGTCATGAAAGTGTTTGTGACGGTTCGGAGTCACAAGAGTGCTTATGACCGGTTCAGGGTCATGAAAGTGCTAATGACCGGTTTGGGGTCATGAAAGTGATTGTGACCGTTCGGAGGCACGAGTGTGCTTATGACCGGTTCGGGGTCATGAAAGTGTTTATGTGCGACCGTTCAGAGTCACGAGAATGCTAATGACTGGTTCGGGGTCATGGAAGTGCTTGTGACCGTTCGGAGTCACGAAAGTGAATGTGCGACAGTTCAGAGTCACGAGAGGGCTAATGACCGGTTCGGGGTCATGAAAGTGTCGTGACCGTTCAGAGTCACGAAAGTGAATGTGCGACCGTTCAGAGTCACGAGAGTGTATATGAAAGTGATTGTGACCGTTCGGAGTCGCGAGAGTGCGTATGACCGGTTCGGGGTCATGAAAGTGGTTATGACCGGTTCGGGGGTCATGAAAGTGACTGTGAACATTCAGAGTCACAATAGTGTGTGTGATCGTTCGGGTCACGCGAGTGCTAATGACCGGTTCGGGGTCAAGGAAGTGCTTATGACCGGTTTGGGGTCATGAAAGTGCTTGTGACCGTTCGGAGTCACGAAAGTGTATGTGATCGTTCAGAGTGACGATAGTGTTAATGACCGGTTCGGGGTCATGAAAGGATGTATATGAAAGTTATTAATTGTGACCGTTCAGAGTCACAGGAGTGGATATGTCGTAAATTGTCTCTTAGTGAGGGAACTGAATTCAGACCACGGAGGTTAGTGCCAAGGAAGACTTAAGAACACAGTGAGTGGCTAAAGAGGATTTTAGTTTGGAAAACTGTCACTGAGGACTTTTGATTGAGAAAATCGTTTGTTTGGAAAATTGTTACTATGGACTATTGATTAGGAAAATCGTCACTGAGGACAGTTGAGTGAGACTTAGGTTTTGACACTTGACGACACAATGACAACATTCATTCTTTTGAAGAGGTAGGAGGCACAATGGGGTGTCGCTTTTGCTTTACTATCTTTCCTTTTGGCCAGGGTTTGGATTTCGGGCTGGTTCTTGAGGCTTGAGCTTTTAGGTTGAGGTTTGACCCTTTAGGTTTGTCTTTGTTGAGGCTTGAAATTGTGGCTTTGAGCCTTCTTGGATCCCGACGTATGCTTGCCCGGTGAATGGTGGTGGGCCAACGCGCCCCAATCTTGGACAAATGTGCCCCTCAGTTTTGAATCTGTTGGTGGTTTTGGCTACCCATTGACCTGTGTCTCCAAACGTAGATTTTTCCATGCATTGAAATCGTCTTCCACGAGTTCAAGAATATCAAGACCATGAAAAGTTGACTAGACAAAGACCTTGTGTGAATTTGGACAAGGTTTAGACAAAGAAGACACTTTTTGGAGGAGCGACTTTACAATGATGCCCCTTGACATGTCATAAACAAAACCAGTCTAACTTAAAGGATTTTAACAAGACTAACAAGACCGAGGAATTTGATCGGCCTTTTGGACAAAGGGGTGGACTTGTACATGATTGATTTTGACTCCCCTTAAGGGTGCCCCTGACTGGGTAGAGTGAAGACCAATTTGACTTGAAGAAAAGACTATATTGTCTCAGAGTTCTGAAGGGTGGCAAACATGTCTCACGATTGATGCTGAAATTGTTACGACAAAATTGAGTTTTTGTTGACTTTCCTTATGGGATTTTGAAATTGTTTCACTCCATCAAAAGACGATCAATCAAATTGATTATTTTGATAAAACACGAGATTTCTTATCATGAATCCATGCCTCGGATTGCTGATGATGATCTGAGGTGCCCTAGTTTGGAGGGCTGCTGATGAAGACACATTGATGTGCCCCAGTTTGGATTTCTGCTTTGGTTGGCGCCAGTGTTTGCATATTGCTTTGACTTATAAGGGAGATTAGACTGTTCCCTTTTTGATTTGGAGAATCACTATCAAGTTGCGCTTTCCAATCTGAAAGGTCTTTATTCAGGTTATAATGGGGCCAAGGTTATGGGCTTGACAAAGGAAGGATAATAGGCTCAAAAACTTTCATTTTTCTTTGGGGTGATTAAAGCTAGCAGCTATCTTTAAACTATTCTGGTGCCCCCTTTGCTTTTGATGGGCATTTTCTTTGTGCCCCTTTTGCTTGGGTATTTCCATTCATTTGATTTCCTTTCACATTTAATTGTACCTCTATGCTTGGCACTTCCATTGTTTGAAATTTTGACAAGCCGATGGCAACAATGCGTTTGGCACTTTTTTGAAATTTTTGATGTGCCACTGGAAATTATGCGTCAGCAATTTCATATCTCTTATTTTACCCCAGTGTGGGGGATAGCTGCCTAGCTGGGTTATTTTCAAAGAAAATGATTCAGGCTCAAAAGGGCTATCAAGGGAGTATATTTATCCGGAAAATAAAAGCAAAGAATGCCTTTCTTCATTTTGAATTGAGCAACTTGATAGAGAGAATCTGTCATGCTCTAACTTTTGCCTAGATCATGTTTTGAATTTTTGATCTACCGAGCTTTTTGCCTTAACTTTTGCCTAGGCCGCCCTTGCGGGTTTTCGACCTAGCATGCTTTTTCTATGCCAAAGCATTGCTTCTCGATGGCACTGGGGAATGGTGTCTGGAAGTCCTTCTTCTTTCGCGGGCCGAGGATTCAATCAAAAGCAATCTCGTAAATGATTATCAAAATTTTCAAATGATGGTGGAAAACAATTCCAAGTTTAAGGGATTATTGCAAAAACTCAAGTTTATTATGACAATTTCAACACAAAAGTGTGACATTGATTTTCAAAAGTTACGACCGAACCACAGAGGGTTGCCTACGTATCCCTTTGCAAGGAATCAGGTTGTGCGTAGTTCGGGACTACAAAGCTGACTCTACTTTTGTTTTTTTTTTTTTTTTTTTTGACAATAATAGGACATTACAGACTCGAATATAAAAAGACCTAAAGTACAAGCTGACTCAACAAAAGTGAAACTTGACTCGAAACTCGAAGACTCCTAGGACTCTTGTAAGACCGGGTTACTGCATGGTCATAGATGGTTGTTTCTCCAAGGTTAACTCTGACTTTGGTTGAATCAGTAGCTTCCCATAAGCTCAGTGTTGATCAGGGCAGGGTGTTTGGTTCAACTGGTGGAGGAGGAATGGTCCCATCATTGATGAGGTCTTGGATCTCATGACGAAAGCATTGGCATTCGTCGGTAGCATGACCGGGTACTTGATGGAAGGCACAGAAGGCATCTGGGTTGTGATTGGACGGAAGCTTTTGGTGGTGGATGAGTTGGTTGGAGTGGTTTAAGGAGACCATCTTTGAGGAGCTCCTCATAGACCGAGGACAGGGATGCGGTGAATTAGGAAAACGTTCTTGGTTGGTCTTTTAGGACTGTCGACTTGGGTTGTGGTCTTGGTTGGTTTGGCTTGGTCGGGGTTAGGGACAATGTTAGGCTCTTGGAGTGGAATTGAGATGGTTTCATTGTCAATGACGTCCTGAATCTTGTGTTTAAGGCGGAGGCAATTATTGGTGTGATGGCCGGGTGTTTGGTGGTAGACACAGAAGGTGATTGATTAAAGGAAAACGGTCTCAAAAAGGCTGCCCCGATCCTCAGTATTTCTTTTTTGAACATGTATCCTTTGAATTTGAAAAATAAGACTTTGGAAAATTATGAAAATGGACTAAGTTCTTTAATAATCTCTCATCAGTATTCTAGAATAAACATCCTCATAAATGGGGTTGATTACTCTTAAGCTCAGTTAAAGGTCACTGATGAGAGTTTATTGAAGATTTTAGGCCATTTTGATTATCCTTAGTCTCATTCTCCTAAGGACTATGTGATTTGAACAACGAGCATTGGAATGCACGACTCTTCATCGGGCAGGGCAACCTTTTAAGATCACGGGAAATGTGACAATTTAAGGTCCGACAGACCAAAATATTTATGCTAAAGTGTATGCATGCAGAATGATAGTATATACAGGAAAAACCAGTAAACACGTAACAGGATAAGCACATAACCCTAACCTGTGGATCCTGTCATAGATTGGAAGGTTCTACGGTTTTCTATATGCAAAGGCCGATTTTGGTTTAAGGGGGTTCCCCAGACTAGAGTCAATATTTGCCTCTCAGGGCCAAAGGTACTGCATGGCAAAGGTCAAACGGCAGGCTGACTCATCATCGTCCAAGGTTGCCGAGAATCTTGGGATGTCCTAACACCAGCAAGCTGGGTAGGGTAACCAAGACGCAGCGGCGGGGCTTAACCAACATCGATGCACGTGCAATGCAAAAGTTTAACAACAAAATATTTTCAAAATCCCATAATATTTTTCAAGTTTGGCTCACTTTTAAATTAATTAATATTTTGAAATTTTACCCAAGCAAACAACTGGGAAAGCTCCAGTCCGGATTGGTCGGGCTCTCACCCTAGCACCATTCCTTTCTTTGACGACGCTAAGCGTGTACTTTGTGTCAAGCTTTCGGGGGTCGTTTTAGAAGTATAAAATGCCAAAATTAAAAATTCATTTAAAAATAAATCCCCAGCGGAGTCGCCATTTTGTTGACAGCCCCACGCGGCTCAGAGGATTAACACGAAAAAATGAGTCGCCACCCGGGATTTTAAATTTGGAAAATGTTTGGTACCCGAGAAACCGTTAAAAATAATTGATGACTCTCGTGCCGTTTTGGAAAAGGTTTGATCCGCGAAAAGATTCTTTTGGATTCGGGGGCCAGATTACGAGTGGGGAAGGTTTTGTTGAAAAATGCACCCTGCTCGCCCGGGAAATTTCCGGTCTTTACTAAATAATTTGTGGGATTTTATGTAGAAAATATTTTGTTATGAAAACTTTAAACAAATAAACACGTAAAATGCAAAACAATAATAATAAAACCATAACAAAAATAAAATTTAAGTGAAAGGACTAAACTGTAATAAACAGAAAGCAGAGGGGTTAAACTGTAATTAAAAAGTTTGAAACGAACAGAAAACAGGGGCTAACATGGGAGAAACAGAGGAGAGCATTTTATTTCAAACAGGAGCCGTGCAGCTCCTCCACTGTGGCCGTGCGGCCTGTACAACAAGCCGTACGGCTTGTCTACTATCACATTTTGAAATTTTTTGTTTTGGGACCAGAGAGTCCAAATTTTGTACAAAACTTGATTTTCTTCTCGCAAATCAACCCCTAATAAACTATTTTTGCTTGAAAACAAGTTATTGAAGAAATATTTACTTCCGAGGTAGATCGTACCGTGCGACTATTGAGAAAATCGCCCCGTACTGGTCCGGGAAGCCGGTTTTTGGTTTTGAAAATGATTTATCGAGTCAATATACGATTGTTAAAACCATTATCAACTCGGAAATACCCTCGGAGAGCTCCGATTGAGAATTGAAGCTCGAAAATGATTTTATACCTTTCTGGAACTCGAACAGGAGACTGAAACTGTAGGTTTTTTGGGTTTGAACTACGGGAATGGAATTTCGTATGTTTCGGAGGGATATGAAAGGTTTAGTTTGAGAGAAATGGAAGGGAATCGAGGTTATGGGAGTTTACTGGAAGTTCCAAGGTATTTTGATCGTTCATTCGTCATTGGGGAGTTGTCTGGCCACGTCTTTGAGGATATTTGGGAGGTCCAATTTGGGGTGTCAACAAAACCCTTATGTACAAAGGGATCTAGCCGAGTAGAACATGGACAGATCTACTTAGTCTTGGACCATGAAAGCCAGGGATGCCATCGTATGACATAGCTCACTTTATGTCTTCCAAGTTGGCAAAGACTCTTATAGGGACAACCGGCCATAATTGAGACGGAAATCTTAGTAGAAGAAAGGGATCAAAATGAAGTTTGAGTGGAGTACGGATGCTCGCAACGGAAAAATTTAAGCATATTTCTTATCAACGAGCTAAAGAGTTATGTCAACTGGATGAGAACCTGATAGACAAAATGAGAGAACACTATATCACAGATATTGAGCAGACTTGGATTAACGTAAGCACGTACGAGACACGTGCTTGGTCGACTGCACCATGAGAGGATGAATGAGTGTATGGTCTGCAATGATGAGAGAATAGAAGAATATTTTTTGAAATCACGCCCAACCCTACGCGTGGGTGTTAGCACAGGCGTGTTGTGCAAACTCGAAAACGTGGACGGCAAGCAAAAATTTGTACAAGGGGCAGGCCTAGACAGGTGAGTCGTTATGTTGAATATGACAGACGCCAAGCACATGAGATCGCGGCGAACAACGCAATTACTATAAAGGCAGTAGTGAGCTTTAAACCGTCATTGCCAAGCAACAATGACAGTTCAAGCTGGGGAGCAATTGAGGTGGGTAAAATTCTATTACATAGGAGCAAGCCCTAGCATGTGCAAACCACGTGCTCAGCCTGAACACCAAGTGAGGGTGGCTCAGTTCGGGGGGACCACGTGAAGGTGCCCCAAGATATTGCCGAGCAAGGTGGGGCACATGCACGGTCAAGATGACACCATGTGATGGTGGTTTTGGTAGGTAGCACCACAAGCGGGTGCACGGGAGTAGCGTCAAACAAGTGAAGGGATGGTAGATTATTATAGAAGGTTCTAGATTGCAAATCCTACGTGGTAGGAAAGAATCCCATGAATAAAGGGACTACAATTAAGTTTCCATATTGGAAGAGGATTCCAATATGGTAAAGGATTCCTAACGTGAATAGAATCCTTGCAGAATAAAGATTGTATTGTTATATGGAACGAGTCCCATATTGAAAAGGATTCCTAATGAGAATAGGATCCTAGGGCAACGAGGACCCTTGTTAAACAAGTAACCTACACCTATAAATAAGACCTCGTACCCACGAAGAAAGGTATGCTGTAATTCGTATTTACATGCTTTGTGTGCTTTGGCTTAGTTTAGTAACACAATACTAACTTAAGCATCGGAAGGCCTTTGCCGATGAGAGGCAAATGTGCTCTAAGCGTTTATTGTCTTGCAGTGCTAGGGTTCCGGCGAAGAGTGCATATTGTTGATCTCATAGAGGCATGCAAATAGTATACCCGGATTTTTCCCCTCTACAACACATCCTAACCAAGTTGGCACCCATGGATAGGACAATCATATGCCACTCACAACCCAAAGAAGATGGAAGGCAAGATACCAACCACAAAACAAGGAAAGTAAAGTAATACAAATAGATACCCTCCAACTGATCGGCAAAGCCAAGAAATATCGAACTAGTAGCAGATATAGGGTAAAAGAAATCTGGATCAGGAGCAATTAGATGATCGAAATCTGAATCTTCGCTGCCTTCACTTTTCTAATTCCTTGCAAGCATCTTTTGAAATCATCAATAGAGTAGGTCTTCAAATTAGAGTTTGCCTTAGTTCATAAAGACACTCTTGTTTGTATTTTGTCTACTAATTTCCCCATCTCCACTTCCATCCCTTGGAAAACAATAAGATTTCTTTCCAACCACAGTGACCATATAACCGAGAAAAAACAAATTTCCCAAATGCCCTTTTCAACATTCTTAAACTTACTAGAAAACCACCACACCATTAGATCATAGATACTTCCTGAGCTAACCCACGTTACCTCCCACCAATTAATGATATAGGACCAGACCACCCATGCAAAATTACAATTAACTAGCAAATGCTTAGCAGTTTCAACAGGATCTTTACAACTTTTTACTATAAAAACTATTGTATTTTTTTTATAGTCACTTTTTTCATCCAAAACTGTACCGGGTGTATCCCGGAGCCCGCTGGCAGCCATTTTCGGCTCCGGACGGGAATTTTACAACTTTTCATACGAACGTGCAAACTGCGTTCCGGATTATTGTTGGCCATGTAGCCACCTAAGTAGTATCCCGGGACCCCCTATTGACTGTCGGCACCCTCAGATGACCATTTTTCAATACTTGCCCCACTGAGTCGTGTAGTCATTACTGACCCGCCTCTAGCCTCAGAATTTTCTGGAGATGTCCCGGAGTTCCCTCATTATATGTATTCCCAATTTTGTCGCCGCCGGAGTTTGATGGTGTCCTCCGTGTACAGTAGAAAAGCCTCCATTTGCTGCTGGCGCAAGTCCCCAACGATTGATAACTTCTCTAGAATTTCAGCTTTATGTCGGAACTGAACTATGCGAGACCTGATTTCTCCTGTAAAGACCCGTAAATTTAATTATTTTATTTTAAAATATATATATAAAGTTTGGGGAAATGTGAGCAAATATCTTATATATTAAAGTGTAAGTTTATTGGGAGATATGTGTTTGTGGAGACCCTTGTGAATTACACAAGCAAATTCTAGGCTTGGGGTGTAATTAATTTGAAAATTTTGGTGTGTGTGGTGTATAAGGGAGAGAGAGAACACTCCCCCTCCCCCCAAAAAAAATAGTCCGGTCCCTCTCTCTCATCTCACTTCTCATCTTCCTCAACCCTCCTCCAAGATTCACACTTCCTCCATCAAATTCCTTCACACCCCTTCACTAAAACTTGCTCCTCCACTTGTTTCAAGACTTGGGTTGCGCTCATTTCACTCCGAGATAGGAAGAAACCGGTTGGATCTTGAAGGGAAGCTAGGGTTTTGCTAGGCTTGCAACTTGGAGCTTGATCTTCTCATTGGTAGGGAAAATTCTATCTTTACTAAGTATTCTCAAGTGCTTGTGTGTGGATTATACTCTAATTTGATCTACCCCTTTGATTTTGCTTGAAAACCCATTTCTAGTCATTTTGATTGGGGTTTGTGTTTGATCTTGTTCTTAAATGAATTTCCCCATGAACTTGTTGTTAAGTAGTCATAATGTTGCCTATTGTGATGGAAATTTACTTGGGTTGTGTTGTTTTGAACTCACACGAATGCACCAAGAAAAGCTGTAAAAAATTCGCTCGTAAGGGGTTGGGTATCGATGCCAAAAGGCTGGGTATCGATACCCAGTGGGCTGTTCAGATTTTGGACCAGTGGTATCGATACCCCTACTCTGGGTATCGATACCCATGGTCATTTTGGCCCAAATTTCTCTTTTGTGGTTCTCTTTGATTCTTTGGACATTAGCTTGGTATGACCAGTCCTCGAACCTCGTTTCTTGTTCCAATAATTGTTCCGGACCTATTCGCTTATGTGATTAGAGATTTGTTGAGTTTCTATGATTGATTAACCTTATGTTTTACGCTATGTGTGTGTCTATTTGATCGAACTTGATGAGAACCGTGGATTGAACTAACATCGTGGGGCGTGGGTGACTCGATGATACGAAAAAGTGGTTGATGTACGTATATTGAAAGTGAGAACTTGAAATGAATGATACGGGGTCGAAAGATAGCCCGGAATTGATACTCGGGCCGTCCTTTGGGCGTGTCGCGAGGAATTACGCCTTGGCCAAGGGGAAGATGAATACGGGGCCTATATGGTAGCCCGGAATTGATACTCGGGCCGTCCTATGGACGTGTCACGAGGAATTTCTTAAAAGATTTGGTTAAATGAACGTATGACACAAGGATATGAACGAATTAGACACGAGCGAAAGGTTGGGTACGTGTTGGGCACGAATTGGATACTTTTGACGAAAACCCTTAAAACTGTGATCTCTTGAGCTTTGATTCGATTTGTCTACTTCCCGTGGGACTTTGGGCTTCATTGATTTCATTTCCTCATCTCTCATCCCACACTTGTATTTCATTATATTTAGTTTTGGTAGACTTTTTCCTACTGGGCTAGTGAGCTCACCCTAATCATTTCAAGTACACAGCACGGAGTATGACTTGGAGTGCGTGACATGTGTGCATGCATCTATTTTTGAAAGCTAGCATGGAAGAGTTATGGCATCATCTTAAGAACCAACCCATTGAAATGAGATGATCTTGTAACTCTAGTTGATTCATTTCTTTTGACTCGGGTTTTTAATAACATCAAACTTACGTACTTTTCATGGGTACGGGCACCCGGTTGACTTATCGTGTAACTATTTTGAACTGGAAGAACTTTTCAAACTTTGATCGTGGGCTTTCGACTATCCATGTGGACTTATCTTATAAAATTCGTGTTTAGAAATTTGAGGGCGTTACATCTCCTGAAGCCGAAGAATACGTAGGCAGCCGGATGACGGCTCGGTCCCGAATAAAACGTTTTTACCTTGCTTGAACTACGTGATGACCTGATTCTCCTAAGACCGGAGATACGTAGGCAGCCGCGAGACCAGGCCCGAGACTCGGGCTCGGTCCAAATCATATGTTTGTATCTATTCCCCTTTCTATTTTTAAAGTCTCATGCAGTGTAATACAATTCATTTTCAGACAGACCCTCTCTTTTCTTTATATGTATGTATGTTGTCACAATTTTCCATTCACTCATGTTGAAAAAGTCTGTTCCGAGTGCCGAAAGGGCGGGGTAGGGTGCTCGGGCTTCCCTACACGTAACAGTGAATTACCAAACCTTCTCTTTTCTAAAATCGCAGACCAAACAAAAATTGAGTCTCTTCCATCAAACAAAACCGGGCTTTCAGACCCGAGGCATTTCTATCAAACAAAACCGGGTCTCTTCACCCGAGATTTTCATACAAACAACTTTTTCGATGGTGACTTAGCACACCTAGAATTATGTCAAGTGGCGACTCTGAGTTATTTTCATTAATAACAAATATGGCTCAGTCACAGCTGTAAAACCCGTGTTTTTACAAACCACGTCGCTTTGAATATCACTTGGATCAATCGGCCATCGCCCATTTTTTCAGGCGGTCGAAATCCTGGGCGCGACAGCTAGCCACTCCGCTGGGGACTTTGATAATTCCAGCTCTAAGAATTCTTCAAAACATGAGTGAACGAAAACTTGTGACTACTCTAACCCTTTTCATACATATATCTATGTTCTATCTGTCTCTATTTTGCAGGGCATAGTGCCCCAATGGGCCATATAACCCCAATGGGTTTCACGCACTTTGCCTAGATAAATACCCCAATGGGTTTGCATATGATGTGGCATGACATCCTTGATGCCGGAGTAGCTCAGAAACTCAACAGCCTGGAAGAAGCCGTGAAGAGCATGCAGGATACAAACGGTATAATCGGCACAAACATGGATGAGCTATGCTTCTTCCGCAATTTGCAATTTCCCCCGAAGTTCAAAATGCCCATACTTCTCCAAATTCAACGGGACTGGGGATCCCAAGATTCATCTGCGATTATACGCCGGTGCCCTCTGTGGGTACGGGTAGAACGACGAGCTGCGTATGCAATTGTTTCAGCACAACCTTACTGGGTCCGCTCTACAATGGTTCGCCCACGTTGACTTGAAAAGTATCCGCACCTGGTCAGAGCTGTCGAATGCCTTTTTAACCCAGTATCACTGCAACACAGACGCCGGAGTCACACGGATGACCCTGAGCGCTCAATCCAAGAAAATCAATGAAACATTCAAAGAGTATGCCGTTAGATGGAGGAATATGGCCTCCCAGTTGGAAGTTCAGATGCCTGAGAAAGAGGCGGTCCAGACTTTCATCAATGCTTTATCAGAGATCTACTTCGATAAACTTTGCTCTCACGTAGGGAGAACCTTTTCCGAAGTAATTTTACAAGGGGAGATCATAGAGGCCGGGCTCAAGACAGGCCGACTCGTCAACCCATATACACAGCCGGAGCCCCCTGTCAGGAGGACGACCCTGAAGAAAACGGAAGGGCAGTTCTCCTCTATCCTGCCAGTCAATATTTTCGCAAACGCACCTCAAGCGCCTGCCAAACAGGGTCCGTTCATCAACACCCCCAGGAAGCTCCCAGATTATCAACAACCAAGAGGTCATAAACCACCAAAGAAGTTTACCGCCCTTGCAATTTCTTATACGGAAGCATTTCACACTCTTCGGCAGCAGCGGAAACTGGAACAAATACCAATGATGCCCCCGATGGATAACCCGCCAAGGTGGTACAACCCCAACGCCACGTGTATATATCATTTTGGGGAAGTGGGACATGATGCTGAAACTTGTTACCCACTACGCCATAAAATTCAAGACAACCTAGAGAATGGAGAAGTGGAGACCGCAACTGTACCCATACCGGCCGCCACCCCAAATGTAACTGAAAACCCGCTGTCGAATCACGACAACGCCAATGCATTGGAGGAAGATTCAATAGCCGCCCCCTCTACTAATTGGGTCGCTCGACCGCAAGATATCGGTACAAGCTGCTGTTGAATATAATGAAATAATGTTTCTCGAAGCCGAAGAAGAGAGCTCTGAGAGCGACAACATGGAAGGAGCTGAATCTGAGGGAACCAGCTTGGATGATAACCAAATAATTTTCTATGGGGAATCCCCAAAGAGCCCTTTGGATTACGAGGATTTTTGGGATGCTCCAGATGATTTCTAGATACCTTCGGCACAAACGAGGGCTATATGGGTACTAAATATGCATGGAGGATGGTATGGAACGAGTTGGAGTCCAAATGCATACGAGCAGGCCATGCTGATTGAATGGCTCGTCTGCACTGATTTCCACAGCACCAACCAGGTAAAATTCCCCCCCCCCCCAGGTGGGAGCATCCAGGATCCTCACCACCATACCAGGGGCACGGAGATGTGACCTTCCTACCTCGCATACCCGGGATCGTCGAAGAAGAGACTGAGGAATTGCTCTACCATTACCCGATCCCAAGAAGCAGCTCGAATAGCATTGAAACATTAGAGGCACGTCTCCGTTTCCTTGGTAACCACGGGGCCTGGCTGCCAGGAATTTTTGTGTACCCAAAGATGATGCCATCCCTTGAGAAAGTTTCTGCGCCGGTAGGCGACATACATGTTATTGAAAACGGGCAGGACTTTGGATTTGCCACCCCTTCCTCCCTCATTGGACTTAAGGGGACTGAAGTGCTGGCCGTGAGAGTCAGTAATCATGAGAAGAAAAAGAAGGATACAAAAGCCCTTGTCTTAGGTAACCCTTTCCGATGATCCAAAAGGGGCCGAAAAGGAATCTGGGAGTCTTGTCAGAGCCTTTCTCCCAAAGAACCGGTTACGAGGAAAAAGAAGGTACCTCTCCCTGAACCCTCGATTAATACTAACAAACGGGATATCATTGTGCCCTTATACAGGGCCGTCAAGATCGAAGCAAGCGGACCAACGGATAGCTTCTCCCCAGAATACGAGGAGCGTTCAGTTAGTATGATGACAGGAGAGGGGGCCGATATCAACCCCGCTCACTTTATTGGGCCGTTTGGAACCATTATCCCGGCCCGTAGCCCTGATGCTCCTCTAACAAAGAAGGGGGTGCTTTACTACCGTTATCCGGACCAAAGCAGCAGCGAGGATGACGAGGACGATGATGAAGAAGATGCCCAGAATGGACGAACTCACACATGTTGGGGACTCACGTATCAGATCACCGATTCACTCCCCAAAGAAGAAGAAGACTACTACCGAAATTCGGAGTATAAGCCCACTTCCTCCATATGGAATCAGAGAGCCTGGCGTCACCTCATGAGGAAGGTGGGTTTCCATAATCTTGATAAGGGGCCGGGAGAAAATGAGCAAGGAATACTTAAACCTTGCGAAGCCAACGGCGTCAAGGTTAAGAAACAAGGATTGGGCTTCGACGAGAGCAAATATTACAGCGGCAGAACCGTTTGGCATAAGGAGGGAGACCCAACTCTTATTATGTACAATGAATATCTTGCAATTCCGGCCAGTGGATGGGGATCGGAATTCGAAGAAGAAGATGCTGATCCAAACAATTATTGGGAGGATCCATTTGAAGAACCAGTCGAGGAAACATCTTTCGACTGGGGAGGTCTAAGGCCAAATGATAGACTCGGGCGCCTCTCGACAGGCAATCTCAAGATAGATATGGCATGGTTGCAACTCCAAGATGAAGGCCCTGAAGAAGATGTTCAGTCTGACCCAGAGGTCACTTTCCCGGTTGTCCGTGTAGGGAACCAAAACGTATTTCAACCAGCTAGCAGTCTCATACCATTCGGCCTTCCTTATGCTTAAAAACACGGGATTGATAGAGGAAGTGCCATCAAGGGACTTAGGGGAGCCGTTACCATGGAATTACGATTATTACTAACAGTGCGCCTATCACTCGGGAGAGATCAGGCATGATCTAAACATATGCGGTGATCTCCGTCACCGGATTCAAGATATGCTCGAGAATGGAATAATCGGGACAAAGAAGTATATGAAATATTGGTCTACCTTTGAGTGGAGTCCGGTCAACCGCCCAGACCTATATGCAGGCCATTACACGATCAACATGATTGGCCCTATCATCACTGGTGACGATCCGCCAACTTCTGACCACATCTACCCAGCTCAACCGGGAGAGACCTTCGACAACTGGAGCTCGGACGACATATCCATCACTCATGGCTCCTGGTAAAGGAGTCGCCATTAGGGTCACCGTACTGATATATCGATGACCCGCGTCTATCTTATCTTTTCAATTCAGTATTTTCTTTTGCTTATGTATCTATGTTGTTATTTCATGCTTTATCTTATGTATGTGTGTAGCAAGAAATATATGCCATAATGAATAAAAGTTATGAGAAAATTGCCCCAAAATCTTGGTAAATGCTTGATTTTCTGTTTCTGAATTTATTTTTTCCTCTTGCACTAAGAGCTCTTTTTCAAACAAAAAATAAAAACGTGACAGGAACCAAATGCATCGTCACACTTAATCTAATGATATCACAGTTTTGGAGTCCTCCGAGAATGACCCGAAGCTGGATTATGAAATAATGGGAATAAAACTCGATATTGATGATTACATCCCCGAGAAATACAACAGCACGTTGATCATTACGAACAAAGGCCCACACCCAATGTGGAGGAAACAATCTCTGTCAACCTTGGAACGGAGGATAAACCAAGGATAGTCAAACTGGGAACTCAGTTAAGCGAGGACCAGAGAATCGAATTTACAAAACTCCTGAGGGACTACCAGGATGTCTTCGCATGGTCGTACCAAGACATGCCCAAACTTGATACGTCAATCGTCGAGCATAGGCTACCCTTGGACCCTGCCTTCCGACCTGTCAAGCAAAAGCTCCGCCGGCTCAAGCCCGAGTGGAGTCTCAAAGTTAAAGAAGAAATTATCAAGCAATTCAACACTGGCTTCCTCAAAGTTGTGTCTTATCCTGAGTGGCTGGCCAATGTGGTCCCAACACCAAAGAAAGACGGGAAGGTTCGAGTATGCATCGACTTTCGGAACTTAAACAAAGCTAGTCCCAAGGACGACTTTCCCTTACCTCACATCGATATCCTGGTTGACAATACGGCCGGCCATGAGATGTTCTCCTTCATGGACGATTTCTCTGATTACAACCAGATTAAAATTGTGCCTGAAGATCAGGAGAAGACTGCCTTTATCACCCCGTGGGGGGTGTACTGTTATATAGCCATGCCTTTCTGCTTGAAGAACGTTGGGGCCACTTATCAGAAAGCTATGATCACTTTGTTCCATGATATAATCCACGAAGAAATGGAAGTCTACGTGGACGACATGATAGTAAAATCTGGAAGTGACAATCACCTCCAGAACTTGCAGAAAGTGTTTGAGCGATTGAGGAAATACTGACTCAAGCTCAATCCATCTAAGTGTACGTTCGGTGTTACATCCGGGAAGCTCCTGGGTTTCATCGTCTGTCTGAGGGTATCGAAATTGACCCCGCCAAGATTCGAGCCATCCTCGACATGCCGCCTCCCCAAACGGAAAAAGACGTCCGATCATTTCTGGGAAGGCTTAACTACATCAGCAAGTTGATCACCCAAATGATGCATAAATGTGAGCCTATGTTTAAACTACTCAGGAAAAGTGTTCCGGCTGTATGGACGATGACTATCAACAAGCCTTTGAGAAGATCAAAGACTATCTATTGAATCCGCTAGTACTAGTGATGCCAACAGCCGGTAAGCCGCTGATTATGTACCTAGCCGTGATGGAAAACTCCATGGGATGTGTGCTAGGCCAACATGGGGAGGATGGGCATACTGAGCAAGCCATCTATTACCTCAGTAAGAAGTTTCTTGACTATGACATCAATTACTCAACTTTGGAGAAGACGTGTTGTTCCCCTGCATGGGCCACCCACAGACTTCGCCATTATATGCTATATCAGACTACATATCTAATCTCGAAGATTGATCCAATGAAGTACATCTTTGAGAAACCAACACTTTCAAGCAGACTCTCGAGATGGCATATGATGCTGGCGGAGTTTGACATCGTCTTTACAACATAGAAATCAATCAAGGGCAGCGCAATCGCTGAGTATCTAGCAGAGAACCCCATAGGCGATGATGAACCCATGGGCCATGATTTCCCTGATGAAGAGGTGATTTTATCCAAAGAGTTGTCCGCGGAACCTGAATACCCAGGCTGGAAGATGTTCTTTGATGGTGCAGTCAACAAGAAAGGAGCTGGTGTAGGAGCCGTCCTTATTTATGAAGGCGGGAACCATTTTCCCACAGCAGCCAAGCTCAAATTTGAGGGCTGCACCAATAACATGGCCGAGTACGAGGCATGCATCCTAGGGTTACGAATGGCCCTGGAATACGATATTTCTCGGTTGATAGTATTCGGAGACTCCGACCTGATCATCCAGCAGACAAATGAAGTTTACCAAACTAGAGACCCGAAGCTCTTACCTTATCACGAGCTGATGGTAGAGTTGCGGCACATATTTGATGAAATTAACTTCATCCACATTCCCAGATCAGATAACACCTTTGCTGACGCCTTGGCAACCCTCGCCTCAGCTTTCCAATTTTATGACGGAGATGAAATTCCTCCGATTATAGTTGAAGAGAAGAAATCACCGGCACATTGCATGTTTGTCACGCCGGAGCCAGACGGATTGCCATGGTATCACGACCTTCGGCAATACATGCAAACGGGTAATTTCCCCGATGGATCCACTCACAACAGCCGTAAAACGCTTAGACGTCTTGCGACACAATTCTTCCTCGTTGGGGAAATACTCTTCAAGAGGTCGACATACGGTCCCCTCCGCTGCTTGGAGGCTGCGGACGCCACATAAATAATAAAGGAATTACACGAAGGTATCTGTGGCCCCCATATGAGCGGCCATGCCTTATCAACAAAAATCATCTGAACAAGCTATTATTGGATGACCATGGAATCAGACTGCGCCAAGTACGTGCGGCGTTGCCATAAGTGCCAAATACACGGAGACGTACTCCAAGCACCGCCCAAAGAGGTTCAAGTTATAACCGCCCCATGGCCTTTTGCCGCCTAGGGTATGGACGTTATCGGGATGATCACACCTAAGGCTTCCAATGGTCATCGCTTCATTCTAGCGGCCATTGATTACTTCACCAAATGGGTCGAAGCCGCCACCTTTGCTAGCGTCACCCAGAAAGTGGTGGCCCGCTTCATGGAAAACAACATCTTGAGCCGGTATGGAACTCCGGTGATACTTATCACAAATAATGCAAATAATCTAAACAACAACCTCATGAAGGAGGTATGTGCCCAGTACAACATGAAGCACCAGAACTCTACAACCTACCACCCGCAGATGAACGGAGCAGTAGAGGCGGCCAACAAAAACTTGAAGAAGATTATCTGTAAGATGACGGATACACACAAAGAATGGCATGATAAGCTTTTCTTTGCATTAATGGCGTACCGCACGACCGTCTGGACGTCTATAGGGGCAACCCCATATTCATTGGTATATGGCAATGAGGTCGTCTTACCCGCAGAAGTTGAAATTCCTACCCTACGGGTCTTAATCTAGTCCGAGCTAGAGAACTCTGAGTGGATCCAGAGTTGACTTGATCAGCTCGTATTACTTGACGAAAAGAGGGTGGCAGCGGTTTACCACTCCCAATGTTATCAGAAGAGGATTGCCCGGTCATTCAACAAGAATGTTAGAACCCGGGAATTCAGGTAGAGGGATCTAGTTCTGATGAACATCCTCTTCGTACAAGACAAAGCTCGGGGAAAGTTTTCCCCCAACTATCAAGGACCTTTGATCATAAAGAAGGTCCTTACGGGTGGCGCGTTGCTCCCAACTGAAATGGATGGTGAGGAGTTTCCAGGGCTCATGAACTCTGACTCTGTTAAACTTTATTATGTTTAGTTTTCAAGTGATACTACTCTATGTAATATTGCTTGTCATGTGAATAAATAAAATGGTTATTCCCCTTCTATATTGGAAAGTCTTCCATTCATCTACCTCATCTTGTTTTTCCCTGGATATTGGGTTCAGGAAGACTAGCATGAAAAGAAGAAAAACAAAAAAAAATACATATATACATTCAGAAAGAAAAAAAAAGAAATGGGAATGTATGAACCAAGCATTAGACCTCGGGGTTTTTTTTCTTTTCTTCCCTTCATTCAACAAGGCTTTTTCCAAAACGGGATAACCGATATTCTTACTGATCACATGGCGAATAACTTTAACCATAGGACAGTATGCAAATGACTAAGTAATCTCTCCCCCAGAAGAGAGTGGACAGGGAGAGATTTACTAAAAATATGCGTGGTCTGAGGGCACGTTTGAAAACCCTTTCTAGGGCGGCGTGAGTAAGAGCGTAGGATCACGGCAAGAAACAAACATGTCGGCATAGTGAAAAGCCTGTGAGGGACACTATAGCGCAACATTGACAATACAACCAGCACCGGTGAAAACCCCTAAAAAGGCAGTGGTGGCAAAAAAGGTAAAGAAAGAGAAAAAAAAAAGAAAAAGAAATGAAAAAAACTCATCGCCCTTGCCAGCGGTGCAACATCAACAACGACAGTTCTTGACCGGAAGAAGATCAAGAACATCAGTTTTACCCATGCGTCCTCCTCTCTTCAACATGGAATGAAACCATTGATATCATTAAGATTCGGTCAATGTCAGACTCATTTAATCCCATCCCTTTTCCAAGTGCAAAAGGTAGAATTACATTCTCTCATGAAAATCATACATTTGCCTTATTCATAACTGAGATACATTATTACATATGCCTCCCACTAACCATCGCTAGGAGTAGGCATGAATGTCATACATAGAAATATTTGCAAAATAAATTACTTCGCAGGAGCGGTTAAATCCCTGCCGGCTATTTATTACAACACGCTATCCGGTCATCTAAGGACCCTGGAAGCGATACTCATGGGAAATTCTTCGCATCCAAGCATCGGAGATTGATTGGTACTCCTGAAATCTATCGGAGCAAATCTGCCCGACAACGGGAGGAAAGACCTCTACCTGATGCATATCTTCAGCAATCTGACCGGCCAACCAGTAGCCGTAGTCATCAGCAACATAAAACCACATCCTGGAAGCACTACCGGAGAGTTCCACCCTCATTCCTCAAGAGAGGGCTGATATCTGAATCAAATCATCTTCATTACCTGGCTCAAACAGGTAGTAGAAGCCTTCGGTCAAGCTATACGGGGGCATTCCCTAAGATAAGCCGACCTGTATGCGGACTCGGCTAACAAAGCATGGGGCGACGCAGCCCCACCCAACTAACGAAATGAAGGCCAAGCCTACAGCGCGACCCTTGGCCGTTCCCAATTCAAATAAACCAGAATACCAGGAGAAGGTGTCAGAAGTAACTCCCCCGAATTTAGCCGTCCAAGCACCCTCAGAAGAAGGAAGCACGTGCACGACCCTTGATGACAGGAGGGAGCTCGCGGAAGAATAACCAAACCAAGCAGACCTGGGAGATCCGAACCAATGCGAGATCACCCACAGAAATAGCAGCCCAGCGCACCCTTTGAAATGGGCCCGAGGATCAAAGTATAGAGTGGACAACCCATGGTAGGTGTTCGGCTACGTCATCGGGACAATCGATGCCCCAGCCTTCAGACTTTCACAGACGGAAGCCAACCGTCCATCTATTTTTCCATCCCGACGAGGGAGGACCATTCAGCTCAACATAAGAAGGGCGAAAGCGTCGAGTTTCGCCCGAGAGCGGGGAGTTGCCAGAGACGGCCCCTCAGCATGAATGTCAAAGACATACTGGAAATCCAGAAGAAAAGAGCCGCCACCGAGTAAGCCGAATCTTTTCCTTTTTAATCCAAGGAACGTCTCCACAACCCCCTTTCTCGTGGTCGGATTCGGAGAAGTAGCAACATCCAGCGACTGATGAAGCTTCAGCAAGCCTTGATACTCCTCAGGAACAAGAATCACCTTTACATCACCCACACGAAACAAGCAACAGTGGGGAATCCAATACCGGCTAACCATGGCCGAGAAAAAGGGAGGAACTTGAACCCAAAGAAGTTGGTCCAATTCTTCCCACCATGATCTAAAAGTGCTCTTCTCAGCCAAGGAGAAGCTCTCAAATTGTCTCAAAAGGAGACCCCTCTCTCCCTCTCTCAGAAAACATAATTCTGAATATCTGAAGACTGAACAAAAAGAAGGTATTAGTCCAACACCACAGGTATGCACTAATATTCAAGCTCAAAGCATGACTTTATTCATTAGCATTAGACAATATGTTACATGATAAAAAGCATGATACAACAATTAAAAAGCATGATAAAAGCAGATATCTGAAATACAACTCAAGCAAACATATATGTATATCTGTATATATGTATATGCAATTCTCATCCTACTAATAAGAACTGCAGGCAAGACACTCAATCATCGAACCAGAACATGTCTTCTGGGAGGTTCAGCTCGGACAAGCTGAAGCTGCAGTTTTGCTCCTACGCCTACACAAACACAAAGAATTCAGAACAAGTGTAATGAAGAAACAACCAAAGCAAAAGAATATGAGAAACAAGGCTTACCGGTGAGGCCTCCAAGCAATTGCCCAGAGCAACAGCTTCCATATACATCTCCCTCAGGGAGGCCGCATGGACAACCTCCAGAGAAGAAGCAGACAACACACATATGGAAACACGCTTAAACCAGTTTTCATATTCCTTCTCCGACTAGAAGAAGCTGGGTGATGACATGTCGTCAAGAGGAATGCCAAACTTGCGAGAGAAGTGAGCCAAGGAACTAACCAGCCCAAAAGTAATCGCTGGCGAAATAGAAGAAGCCCAGAAAGTGCCTACAACTTGGCGAGAGCATCTCTTGCCCATAAACATCTCCCAGGTGGACATACCAGAGAAACAAACCCTCTTCTCAGATAGATGGAGAGCTCGATCAAATGCATCCACATCCAGACCAGGGAAATTGAAGTACGGTCTCCAGGAAATATTAGCCGTGGACAGGCGGTCCAGAGCAGACCGCATGCCAATGAAATCATTACTCTTCTTCTCGAACCTGGCATTACACTAGGGAGATACTCTCTGGAATATGTCAGGTGATGCAGAGGAAAGACGAGGTCTTCCCACATCCGCATATTCCCAAAACCAAAATGCCAAAAACTGAACCGGTCCAAGCATAGACCCGGTAGGCCTAGATACACGAACTCTCATCCCTCTTAGAAAAGAGGAGAAAGTGAAGCTTCCCCAGTCGTAGGTCGAAAGCTTCCCCAAATCTTCTACCACACTTACAAAATCACAGGAGAAAGCGTCGTTATCCGTCGGGAAAAACCCCGCCAGCAAAAGAAGCAGTAAACGGCAACACTTTTGAGCGAACTCAGCAGGAGACTGGGGGTCGTCCAAGTAATAACTTATACTCGGACAAAGTGCCGAAACTTTAATTCTATTACCATGAAAGTCATAGGACTCGAAACCACACAGTTTCACCGCATGCCATCTTTCACGCTTTTCAACAATAATCAACTCGCCACCAAAGCGTAATCCGGTCACCATATACCAATCCAAGGGAGTGGGGCCGAGTTACGAAGAAAAGTGAAGGGTATTTGTTTCAGAAAACCAACGCTCAGTCAAAGCATGGGTCATAACCCTCGAAAGCTTTGAAAGTCTGATCCGGAGGAATAAGTTAAAACCAGTCTCCTCCAGGAAGTCCTTGTAAACATCATGAATAACAGGGAGGCGTACAAGAAAAGTGTACCAACCTCCTCCCAATTTAACCTCACCGAGTGGTGGAACTTCATTCCCTTGAAGACGAGTATAAGCCGAAGGATGGAACTGTAAATCCTTCAGGAAATTGGATTTGAACTTGTCAAGTAGATTGCCCAGCTCACTTCTTGCAGCTTGGCATCGTAGCACGCCCCAGCTAGTACGACTATCAAAATCTTCATAGGTGGTTCTTCCCCGACGTGCCGGTTTGAGAGTAACCACCTCTGAATCATCTTCATCTTCGGCGTCCGATGAGTCAATGTCATCATTCCCCACAATCAATCTCGATTTCTTTAACGAAGAATCAACCCTTCCCATATCAAAGCAAGGCCCCGATTCCACGAAATCATCAGAAGGAAAATCAAGACCACTCGATAAGAGTCATGCCCCTTGAGAGGGATTGCTACTGGACCCTACCCCCTCATCAAAAAAGGAGTAAGTCATGTCGGGACATTTCTTCCCCCGGCACAAGAGAATATCCATGAACGTGGACCCACGTTTCATGACGAAAGCTGTTTTCAAACATATCTATACATCTCGGGATGGGTAAAAATGCTACTAAGAAAGGTACGTTCCCCTGAATCCTATGCTCATTATTCCAACGCAATATCTAGACTCTGCATGAGGCATTTGGACCCGCTTAGTCTTTTCTTTCTTACTCAAGTTTTTGACCACGGGTAGCTTGCATTGAAAACACGGGAATATCCCGATTTGCTTATTAGATGGCACCATTTTGAAAAACTCTTAAAAAACCCCGACAGTCGACCGCACCATGCTTGAATCTATCTTTATGTCCCGAACAGTATCCTCCGGAGTTTTATCCTTGTAAAAAGAAGAAATTTGCCTTTCTGCTGAAAGGATTTTGTTTTTCCAAAATATAAACATATGTGGTTTTATGCTTCCCTTTGTCGGAAAACCATTTGCATCTTTCGGGCCTTGACCCGTCTTCCGAAATTCGGCTAGAAGGCCCTCATTCTTATCTTTGAAAAATAATTTTTCAGAATACTCCATGCTATTTCTAACTCTTAGCGCGCTCAATGGTAGCACGCCATGATTAACCTCGAGGGGCCTGTCGCCCTGCTCCCGCTCAAAACCCATTGGTTTCGATCATGGGCATAGACTCAACGAAATTAAACAATGGCGATATATACTTTATGCATGACCTGTCGTTGCAAGTCTATAACCATGCAGGGAATGAAAAGAAGCTATACAAAGAAATGGTGCAAAAATCCAAAAGAGAGGTGTACTGAACAAAGAGAAGGTAGAGAGTTACCTTGAAAATCGATGGGAAGCGGTGAAGAGGGCCCACCCCGTAAAACTCCGAGACTTGAAGTATTCCCCTGAAAAGTGAAAATAACCTTCCGCCAGCGGAGATTCGCCGAAGCTCACTCACAAATTGGTCTAGAAACGACAAAAGAACTCTTAGACATACAAGGAAATCTGAAGCTGGCCCAAAGTGACCAAGAATTCGCAAGTGAGGAATGAAGATCAGCCATTTGCCTATTTATAGGGGAGATTGGCGCCTATTCTATAGGTTCCATCCACTTTTCGTTTTCCTACAACTTCAACAAATGACATTCTGGCCCCAGAGCACCCGGAAATGTCGTTTTAGCCAGATTCGTATAGAGTGTTCCTCCGAATCACCAATTCATTTGCAAAAGCCTTACCGACCCAAGGATTAGCGGGGCCTTCCTCTTTGAGAAATTACAGAAATGCCCCCAGCAGGGCCCAGATGCCAATCTCGCACGCAAAGTGTACCCGACAGAGCCAAGAAAAGCCCGACCAACCCAGGAGTTGCTGAGAAGGCCCTGGATAACATTTAAATATCCTTTACCTCTCCTTATGATAGGATTTGAGTTCATTCATATTTTGCTAATTCGGACGGATGATGGCTCGGGGCCCGATCACCACGAAATCTGATATTTTCATAACATTTTACAGGCGGAACCCCTACATCAGAGGAGCGTTCCAAGGAATTCGAGATTCCATATCTCCCCATTCACAACTACGAAAGCTCCCCGAAAGAGGGTCTGAGAATTTCCTTTACAAATCAGGCCGGCTGATGGCCCCACATTCACATTTTCCAACAGAAGCGGGAAAACACTTCATCAACAATTGCTCTTGCATCCAGGTAAGGTTCAAGATTTATCCAAACAGGTTCCGACGCATGAATCAAATACCGACTCAGATAAGAGAGTCGACTGATTCACTCAATTTATTTCAGGTATGTGAGAAAATAGCAAGTAGATCCCCAACCCTTCATCGAACGGTAGACGAATTTTCTCGGACTTGCTTCAAACGGTAGAAGGGTCCACATTCAACTTATTTTGAGATCTCAGTGTCACACCCTCGATTTATAAGAGATAAAAGTAGACGTTTCTAAATAAAAATAACCATGTGTCTTCCATAAATGTGGTCCCAACTTGTCTCACTACAACTGTTCCCTGTTCATTCACCAATTAAAATCTAAACGGGCACCCATGCCCCAAGGGAAAACGTGATTAAAATATTAAGTCGTTACATTCATAAAAATTTAAAGAAGACCTTTTTTTTTATCACAAATTTATCTACCCAAAATGTAAAGAGTTCATGAGATGATCAGACGAGCACTTCTCATATGCTGTCAAAAGATGTTAGACACCACATGCACACGACTTCATGGTCCTTGGGTAATACCTGAAAAAATAAAGGGGTAAGCATTCACTTCGCCCAGTAGAGGTTTCTTTAACTAAATCTATATCTGCATGCAATAGTCAAGCAGTAATGATGAGACAAGATGAATTCGAAGACATTTAAATAGTATTCAAGGTAAAGACTTCCTCACACTCTAAAGGTGGTAGCTCTATTCATACCCGTCAATTTTATACTCACGTGATATTAATTTCAGCCCATTAATTACCAAACTTCCCTCTTATCATGGGACTCGCTATTACATGTCCACAATTTACAACTCTCTCAGAATTTCCCGAAATTTGGTCCGTCGAATCCCACATCACACATAGAGTCATCTCAAACACACCACAAGTTAACATTATAAATATCAAGTACTTTGAGGATTTTCTACGTTATTTCCATTAATAATCCCATCCACATCCCTACTATGCACACCTCGGAACGTTCACCATGCGCATTCCGGGTATCAACAAACATTCCGGGTACGTGAGATCCCGTGCATCTCTCAACAAGTGTTCCAGGTATGTGAGACACCATACGTATCTCATTTCACATTCCATAGATTTCCAATTTATTTTCCCATGTATCCATACCCCTTACAAATGTCCGCGAGTCCCAGAAATACTCACGTGTCCTTCCAAGTACCCATGTGTCCTGCAAGTACTCAACAAGTATTTCCCGTGTTCTGCAAGTATCCACGGTATTTCTCGGATGTCCAGGTGTCCGTCAAGTATCCCACCAAAAGTCATTTCATCCTACGTCGTTAGTAAACATTAATACTAGTATAAGTACGTTGACGGGTCCCCTAAGTAGAACCAAGGCATTTTTTTTTATTGTCATAAGGTCCCTTTTTGTTAATCAAAGTTCCTCTTAAGCAAATCTATTTTGTCCACGAGTCACCCCCACCTTCCCCGTGCCTTATATCATTTTCCACGTGTCTAAAAATCTTTTCCTTCACGGTATTCTTGAAGAAATTCCTAGCTTCCTTTGGAGGTTGACCTAATAATATTCTGGGCTTCCGGGAACCCACGATCCCCTCTACTCAGTCCATCAAAAGTATTTTACAATAATACCAACTTATCCCATCTCAATATTTCTAATCATACCCTGTCCGGAAAGTACTCCTACTTATCGTGTGCGTTACTCATTAACAAAAAAGAACAACAAAATGAGCTTATGAAGTCGTTGTTGGGTTAGGATTACATTAGACCAATCTTTCCCGAGGTGGAGCACCCATTTAACGAAGAAACGATGTTATCGTGTACTAATGGATGATCCAACAAGTATCACAATTAAAAGAACAAATTGGTGTGCAATCTGGACAAACCGTCTGGACAGTAGTGACCCCGTCCGGACAAAAAAGACAGGAAAAAGTGGCAGCAGCAGCAGCACTCAGGGGTTTCGACAGATTTCAACAAAATCCGATATATGATGTTCCAATCCAAATTTTCTAAGTCTAAACCACTCAAATACACTTAGCAAGTGAGGAATTAGCAAGAGTTTCCAACAATTTCTTGAAAACTAAAGTCAATTTCAAGAATCAAAATAAAACCCATAGAATTTCAATTAAGTTCATGGACCAAGAGTTAAATCAAGATTTCATGGTACAAACACATATAATTACACAGAAATTTAAGAAGAAACCCCTACCTCACGGTTCTAACCTCCCATCAAACTTTGACCTAAAACCCTAGAACTTCCTCCAAGCCAAAACCCACCAAGCCTAGCTTTTTCTGGGCTCCTACGCGTGAATACCTGGCGTGGATGACGTTATTGTGCAGGATTTATGGTGGATCCTTGAGGGTTGGGTGAGTAAGGGAGAGATTTTAGTGGGAGGAAGAGAGAGAGGAAGCCGTGAGGGGTAGAGAGAGAGAGAGAGGGGCAGTCGGCACATGTGGAGGGAGGAAGAGAAAAATGACTTTTTCTCTCCTCCAATCCCTAATGTAGTGCAAATTACACCCTATACCCCTCCCAAATACCCTAGTGCTTCAATCTTACCCCAAACCAATATGTTTTTCCACGTTAAACCCATATGTTACGAAATGTTTTCGTCTATGCCCAACTCCAAATAAAATTTTAGAAAGAAAGAAAAAAGAAAAAAATAAAATAAAAGCTTTCAAATTTCTGGGTCTTTACACTCAGCTTGAACAGTAGGTAGATCTCAGGACTCGCTTCGAACGGTAGAAGGGTCCATCCTTCACCGCGTGCTCTCAGAAGCCGGATCATTAACCGCGTGCTCTCAGAAGCCAGATCATTAACCGCGTGCTCTCAGAAGCCGGATTATCAACCGCGTGCTCTCAGAAGCCGGATCATCAACTGCAGGCTCTCAGAAGGCGGGTCATTACCTGCGTGCTGAGAGAAGCCAGACCATTACCTACGTGCTGTGAGAAGCCAGACAATCAATCGCGTGCTCTGAGAAGCCGGACCTTCACGGTGTGCTCTCAGAAGCTGGATCATTAACCACGTGCTTTCAGAAGCCGGATTATCAACCGCGTGCTCTCAAAAGCCGGATTATCAACTGCGTGCTCTCAGAAGGCAGATCATCAACCGCGTGCTCTCAGAAGCCGGATCATCAACCGCGTGCTCTCAGAAGCTGGATTATCAACTGCGTGCTCTCAGAAGCCGAACCATCACCCGTGTGCTCTCAGAAGCTGGACCATCATTTCGGGACTGCGCGAGAGTAGCAAGCAGATCCCCAACTCTTCGTCGAACGGTAGACGAATCCTTCAAACAATCAAGCAAAGCAAAGCAGGTTTGATCTGCTTCAATGGTAGGAAGGTTCACTCCCCTCTTTTATCTACGACTCTCATGTTTTCCACTTAAAAGAAGTGATGAATCCTTATTTTGTCCCAAGTGTGGCAAAATCTAACTTTTCTTTCAAGCTTTGTTTGCTGCAGGCAAGCTACACCAAATAAAGCGGGGCAACTGTTGACACCGGATTTTGCCCCACCCCTATTTTCTTCAAATCAAGTTGATGACGTCGACGTCCCCAAAGGTGAGACGCCCGGCCATCAGAAATCAGAAACAACTTTGCCGTGTAGAACATGCGATTCTCGGTAAAGGTAAATTGGCACGGTAAAACTACTGATTCCCCAAAACTCAAATTTCAATATCAATGTTATCTAACATCTGCATGTGCATAGCTTGGATGACAAGCATGCCATTTCAGGAGGCTTGTAGCCCTCCATTCTATACTTTGACAGAAATCAGCTCCTGGAAGCTCGTTTCTGGGCCTACCGGCCAACTATATCATCATAACATCAAATTGAGCATCAGACCGTTGGATGTACTCATCTCATCATTACAAAGTGACTGGTCTAAGCCGCATCAAGATCGGACAATGATTGACCATTGAACCATCACTCACCCTATACCCTTACCCGGTAAAAACTGATGAACAGGGCCAAGAGATCCATGTTTTATCTATATAATTCCAAAACTCACTAAACTTCATATTTAAGCTTAATGTGATGAAAGTAAGTCTCACATCAGGTATCGGGCGATTCCGAGCCCGTTCGATATTTTCCGGGACACCGCGCTTCCCGAGATCGCCGATTCCATGATCATGGACATCGAGACCCAATTTTCAAGATCAACACCATTGAGAATTCATTTCTTACCATTCTGAAGTTCCCTGTAAAATTTCAGGTCAATCAGACTTCATTTGGTCATCTGATTGCTTACAGCGCTCCAATACAACCGAGAGCCAGACGATCGCATTTCTCCATCCTCAGAGCATAATTTGGAAAAATGGACGTTGCCATGATGCTCAGAACGCCTCCACACCCTAGGGATACCTCCCTGGATGTTGTTGGATCAAAGAACTACACGCGAGTATGGACGAGCTGGGACAACATCACGCGAAGCGGTGCAAAACCCCATGGATAGGCGCCAATATGAAGGCAACCAATGGTTGGCTCCCACGAAGGATTGGCGCCTATCCCATGGGCGCCAATCACCAAGATAAATATGAGAAGCTCATTTTCATTTCTTCACACCTTCCAGCCCCTAAGCCTCCGTTGAATCTCTTGGTCACATTGGGCCAGTCTTAGGGATTCTTCGGCCATCTCGTATTGGTGAGCAGGGTTGGAAGTCTAGCTTAGGCACCTTGGTAGTCTAAGGGATTCTCAAAAAGGAACCTCGGTAGTCAGAGTTGCGCCGAAGCTCTGCCGGATTCCCCAGCTGGAATCACGGGATATAGATACTACGCGGAAGCTCTACTAGTTTTTTTTTAGAAAAGAACCACCAGTAGTCAGGACTTAGCGGAAGCTCTGTCCGAGTCCCGACTCCAGATCCTCTAGTCCTGCCGTTACGCTGCCCGATTTCCGGCTCAAAATTAACCAGTTTCTGCCGGAGGCTATAGCCGATTTCCGGGCAATCAGACTCTCTACCCTGGGTTCGAACCAGGAGGCTGTAAGTATATCTAAATATCATTTGTTGTTTACCTACTTTTAGAATGTAGTAGGTATATCCAAAATCGTACTGCCCCAGCAATTTCCCGGGCCAGCCCTACGTCCAAACCGGACGTCTTTATATCATGCATTCATGTCTAGTCAGTCTGACTCGCTGTCCGGGCAGTCATACAGAATAACTAAACAAAGCATCAGGATTAGATCCCGGGAATGGTTCATATTATCTCGACTGTTCTCGTGCCCCCTATCGCAAATCTGCCTTAGGGCACTGTAGCCACCCTGATTTTGAACCCGGAATGCGCGCAAGCTTTCCCGATGATGAACATGACCAACGTTGTTCACCTTGATGACCGGAATAAGGCTTGGACTTGTCAAACTCCGTAAACCACTCAAAACTCACCAAAAAAACCCAAGTAGCCTCAGACCATCAAGGCCCAAACCAAGCCCAACAAACTGCCCAAGGAGCCACTTGAGTGCTCAACAGCCTTGAGCGCTCAAGCCCAGCATCCCACTTGAGCGCTCAACTCTCTTTGACCTGAGCACTCAACTCCATTCCAGACAGTTGCAACAAGTGGAACTAATGATGGCATGCACATGCAAGGGAGCTTAGGCTCCCCCATAATCCGGCACTAACCCTTCTCTCCCATCACAAGCAACCCCTTAAACCACCCCTTAACTAAATCAAATTCAAATTACATCTCCCACCCATTTTCCCTCCTATATATACCCCCTCTCATCTCACCTTTTACACCTTCTTCTACTGCCATGTCCTCTCTCTAAACCAGTATACTCCTCTCACTCTACTCTCATACAAGCTCTGAAACTCTTCTCTCTCAACTCCATTTTCTTCTACACCCATCTCCCTCACCCAAAAATCCAATTTCAAGTCCAAAATCGCCTACTTTACTAACCTAAACCCATCATCTCTTCAAACACCAGCTTAATCAAGCCTATATACATAGAAACACAGCTCTCTAACCTACTATTTTGGTCTCAAAACTTAGTCCATAAGTCATCTCTCAAGCAAAACTCCAAGTCCAAGCCAAATTCAAATCCAAAAGGTAGAAAACATGATCAAGAACCTTTTATTGGTCCCCTGAGGGAGACTAGTAGAATCTAACAAGTTCTTCATACTTGTCTAAAGTCTACAAGGTCATAAAAACTCAGAATAGCTTGAAAATCTCTCTATTCTATTTATGACCTGAGCGCTCAACTCAGCTAGGCTTGAGCGCTCAAGTCCATTCTTGACAGTTAGCAAGTTGTGATGTTTTGATAAAAACACGGGTTTATACCTCTAAACGAAACCGAATGGATCAAAAATGAGGTTTATGGATTTCTGGATTTGTGAGGACAAGGGTTTATTGGGTTTGTAGAGTGATGAGTGATTGAGAGCGAGAGTTTCAATTGAAATTTCTTGATGGGTTCGTATGTGGATTCTCCGCTCTTCCGAGTTGTGTCTCTAGGGGCAAAACCGGTTGAGGGAGTTTGAAATTTAAAGGCGAGGAGAGACGATCGATTCCCACGTTAACCAAATCCCTCACGGCAGGACCTATGCCATAGCCAGCATGATGATATTCGTTCTGTGAGACTGAGGGCTGTCATTTCGCTCCAGGATTCACGGTTAAAGGAGAAGATGTCGTATGACATGCGTATGTGCACCGCACGGTGCAAACAAGTACGCCGCACGGTGGCAATGGAAAAGCTTTGGAATTTAAGCCATACAGTTTAGGAGCAAAGGTCGTACGGTTCAAGTGGGTTTATCTTTGGATCTTTTAGTTTGTTCATGACTTGAGGGTTCGTTCCGAGGTATACATCGCGTGTTCCTTTTTCATCATCAGGGATGCACAAGTCATCAAAATTGGGGTGTCTACAGTTGCCCCTCTTCGTCGCATCTTGGTCACCATTGTGTTTGCGCAAGTCGCGTTGAAGATTTAGACATCCTAATTTGACTAACAGTGCGGAAAACAATAAAACAGGAAATTTCGTCGAGCTCGAGGCTTCCTACGTACCTCGTCTGTGAGGATCAGACCAATCGTAGTTCGGCGGGGCCGTCATGAAAATTGACACCTCATTTTTCAACGAGGGAAAAACAAATGATGTTTAGTGAACAAAACCGATGAATGTCTTGAAGGATTAAATATCGTGTAAGGGCTTACATGAAAATATTAAATGCCGTGTAAGGGCTTACTTGAAAATATTAAATGCGCCGTGAAAGGGCTTACATGAAAACTTTAAATGCCGTGTAAGGGCTTACATGAAAACTTTTAAATGGCGCGTGAGGGCTTACATGAAAACTTTAAAATGACATGAAAATTTTTAAAATGCCGTAAAAGGGCTTTACCTGAAAACTTTAAATGCCGTGTAAGGGCTTACATGAAAACTTTTAAATGCCATGTAAGGGCTTACATGAAAATTTTTAAATGCCGTGAAATGGCTTACATGAAAACTTGTAAATGCCGTGTTAGGGCTTACATGAAAACTTTTAAATGTCATGAAAACTTTTAAATGCCGTGTAAGGGCTTACATAAAAATTTTAAACGCCGTGAAAGGACTTACATGAACACTTTAAATGCCGTGCAAGGGCTTACATGAAAATTTTAAATGTCGTATAAGGGCTTACATGAAGACTTTTAAATGCCGTGTAGCGGCTTACATAAAAAATTTTAAATGCCATGAAAGGGCTTACATGAAAACTTGTAAATGCCGTGTAAGGGCTTACATGAAAACTTTTAAATGTCATGAAAACTTTTAAATGCCGTGTAAGGGCTTACATGAAAATTTTAAACGCCGTGAAAAGGCTTACATGAAAACTTTAAATGCCGTGTAAGGGCATACATGAAGACTTTTAAATGCCATGTAAGGGCTTACATGAAAACTTTTAAATGCCGTGTAAGGGCTTACATGGAAATATCAACTGGTGCCATTACAGAATTTTTATTGATGTCTGACGGACTTTATCAAACAGTGACTATAATCGATTCAGAGTAAGTGACCGTCTGAACCCACGCGAGTGCTTTATGAGAATGATCGTGATCCTTTTTGAGCGAGTGACCGTCCGGACCAACGTGAGTGCTTCATGAGAATGATCGTGATCCGTTCGGAGCGAGTGACCGTCCGGACCAACGTGAGTGCTTCATGAGAATGATCGTGATCCGTTCGGAGCGAGTGACCATCTGGACCAACGTGAATGCTTTATGAATTTGATCGTGATCCGTTCGGAGCGAGTGACCGTCCGGACCAACGTGAGTGCTTTTGAAAGGTTCAGGATCATGACAGTGCATGTGACTGTTTAGAGTCACAAAATTGCATGTGACTTGCTTAGTGAGGGAACTGAATTCAGACCACGGAGGTTAAATGCCAAGGAAGACTTAAGAACATAGTGAGTGCATATAGAGGATTTTAGTTTTTTTAAAAACTGTCACTGAGGAATTTTGATTGAAGAATCATCCCGGAGGATGTTTGTGTGAGACTCAGGTTTTGACACTTGATGGCATAATGATAACATTCCTTTCTTTGAAAAGGTAGGAGTCACAACGGGGTGTTTCTTTTGCTTTACTGTCTTTTCATTTGGCCACGGTTTGGATCTCAGGTTGGTTCTTGAAGCTTAAGCTTTTAGGTTGAGGTTTGACCCTTGGATTTATCTTTGTTGAGGCTGAAACTTGTGGCTTTGAGCCTTCTTGGATCACGGCGTATCCTTGCCCCGGTGAATGGTGGTGGGCTAACGTGCCCCAGCCTTGAACAAATGTGCCCCTCAGTTTTGAATCTGTTGGTGGTTTTCACTATCGTTGATTTTTTCATGCATTGAAATCGTCTTCCACAAGTCTAAGACTAACAAGACCATTTAGGGCCTGACTGGATAAAGACCTTGTGTGAATTTGGACAAGGCCTAGATAGAGAAGCATCTTTACAATGGTGCCCCTTGGCAAGACATAGACAACGAAGTGTATTTTTGATAAAACCATGCTGACTTGAAGGATTTGACAAGATTGACAAGACCGAGGGATTTGATTGGCCATATGGACAACAGAGTGAACTTTAACATGACTGGCAAGACCGAAGGATTTGATCATCCTTTTGGACAAAGGGGTGGATTTTGAAACGACTGATAAAGCCGAGGGATTTGATCGGCCTTTTGGACAAAGGGGGTGGATTCTGACAAGACTATGTTGACTTGAGCGTGACAAACTCAAGGATGGCAAAACGTGCCCCACAATTGATATTGAAACTGTCATATATTTGAGTCTCTTAATTTGAAATTGTTTCACTTCATCAAATGATAATCATTCAAATCGATTTTTCTGCCAAAATACGAGATTTCTTATTATGAACCCATGCCCTGGGTTGCTGATGATGATCTGAGGTGCCCTAGTTTGGAGGGCTGCTGATGAAGACACCTTGATGTGCCCTAGTTTGGATTTCTGCTTTGGCTGACGCCACTGTTTGCATAATGCTTTGACTTTTAAGGGAGATTAGACTGTTCCCTTTTTGACTTGGATTCTCACTATCAAGTTGCGCTTTTCAATCTTAAAGGTCTTTATTCAGGTTATAATGGGGCCAAGGTTATGGGCTTGACAAAGAAAGAATAATAGGCTCAAAATCTTATTTTCCTTCGGGTTATTGGAGCTGGCAGCTATCTTGGACTACATTGGTTCCCCTTCCTACTTTTGATGGGCATTTTCATTGTGCCCCTTTTGCTTGGGTATTTCCAATGACTCGCATTTTGTTGTGCCTATGTGTTTGGCACTTTCATTCTTTGGAATTTTGACATGCCGATGGCAACGACGCATTTTGGCACTTTCATTGGACGTGCTGGTGATAACTACGCATTTGGCACTGTGTTTCTCTTAATTTACCCCAATGTGGGGGATAGCTGTCTAGCTGGGTTATTTTCAAAGGAATTGATTATAGGCTCAAAAGGGCGATCAAGGGATATATTTATCTGTGGAATAAGAGCAAAGAATGCCTTTTTTCATTTTGAATTGTGCAACTTGATAGAAAGAATCAGTGTATGCTCTAACTTTTGCCTAGATCACATTTTGAAGTTTTGATCTAGCGAGCTCTTTGCCTTAACTTTTGCCTAGGCCGCCCTTGCCGGTTTTCGACCTAGCAGGCTTTTTCTATGCCAAAGCATTGCTTCTTGATGGCACTATGGAATGGTGTCTGGAATTCTTTCTTCTTTCGCATGGCCAAGATTCAATCTCGTATTTCGAAGTGATTCTCATGATTTCTCAAATGATGGTGGAAAACAATTCCAAGTTGAGGGATTATTGTAAAAGCTCAAGTTTATTAAGACAATTTCAACATAAAGGTGTGACATTGATTTTCCAAAATTTGCGATCGAACCACTAAGGGTTGCCTACGTATCCTTTTGCAAGGAATCAGATCGTGCGTAGTTCGGGACTACAATGCTGACTCTGTTTTTGGTTTTTTTTGACAATAATAGGACAATACAGACTCGAATTTGAAAACAGACAAACTTGAAAGCAAAAAAGCATGAAAGACCCGAAACACAACCTGACACAATAAAGATGAAGACTTGACTTCCAAACTTGAAAACTGGACTTGAAGATTTGGCCTGACTTGCATGTTTCCAAGACTCGTGGAAGATTGGGCTATTGCATGGTCCTTGACAGTTTATTCCTCCTTGCTGACCTTGATATCTATTGAATCAGCAATCCCCCATTGGTTCGATGTTGAACATGACGGAGTTGATATGTGGATTTGAATTTGATTGGGTGTTTGTTTTTGCTGGTGGAGGAAAGATGGTTTTGTTGTCGATGAGGTCCTGAATTTTGTGACGGAGGCGATGGCACTCATCGGTAGCATGACCGGGCATCTGGTGGAATGCACAAAAGGCATTTGGGTTATGGTAAGTTGGGAGCTTCCGAGGTAGAGGAGTTGGAGGGAGTGGTTTGATATGGTCGGCTATGAGAAGCTCTTCATATATTGAGAGCAGAGGTGAGGAGAATTGGGAGAGGGTTCCTGGTTGGTTTTGAAGATGGTTGACTTGGGTTGTGATTTTGTTGGTTGTTTTGGCTTGGTCGGGGTTAGGGACAATATTGGGCTCTTGGAGTGGAATTGAGATGGTTTCATTGTCAATGAGGTCTTGGATTTTGTGTTTAAGGCGGAGGTAATTATTGGTGTGATGGTCGGGCATCTGGTGGTAGATACAGAAGGTGTTTGGATTATGATTTGCGGGAAGCTCTTTGGGTGGTTCGAGAGGTTTAAGAGAGTTACTTTCAAAAACGCTTTTGCAAACAGTAACAAGGGAGGTAGAGAATTGGTGAAAGTTTCTTTTGGGGCGGTTGGTTTGGGTTGTGGTCTGGGAATTGTTGTTTGTGGAGCTGGAGGTGATATCTGCAAGGTTGTCCTTTTTGATGTACTGATGGTGCATTTTTGGACTTCCATGGCCACTGAAATTTTCACAGCCCAAGGGTTTGAATTCTTCCAAGACAGATTTATCTAAGTCAGAAATTCTAGCCAAAGCTGCGGCCATTTCCGGGCTTTTTCTAGGTCGCTTGGGGTTCTCTTGGATTGGTGAGAGATGGTAACAAACGTCTTGCACCATGACCATGAGCTGAGTGATTTGGTCGCCTAGATTGTCCACAGCTTTCTTGAGTTCCTTGATCTTTCAACAGTGTATCCTTTGAATTGGAAAACAAGAATTTGGAAAAATTTGAAAATGGACTAAGTTCTTTAATAGTCTCTCATCAGGATACTAAAATAAGCATCCTCATAAATGGGGTTGATTACTCTTAAGCTCAGTTAAAGTCACTGATGAGAGTTTATTGAAGATTTTAGGCCATCTTGATCATCCTTAGTCTCATTTTCCTAAGGACTATGTGATTTGAACAACGTGCATTGGAACACACGACTCTTCATCGGGCAGGGCAACCTCTTAAGATCGCGGGAAATGTGACAATTTAAGGTCCGACTGACCAAAATATTTGTGCTAAAGTGTGTGCATGCAAAATGATAGCAGTATATACAAAAGCGGTAAACAAGTAGCATGGTATGTGCAAAAGCGGTAAACAGGTAGTATGCTGACAGGATATAGGAAAACAGTAAACACGTAGCAGGATATATCACATAGTCCTACCTTATGGGTCCTGTCGTAGGTGGGAAGGTTCTACGGTTATCTATATGCAAAGGCTGGTTTTGGTTTAGGGGGTTCCCCAGACTAGAGCCAATATTTGCCTCCCCGAGAATCCTGGGATGTCCTAACACCAGCAAGCTGGGTAGGGTAACCAGGACGCAGCGACAAGGCTAGTAACCATGCACGTGCAATGCAAAAGTTTAAAAATAAAATCTTTTCAAAAATCCCACAAATATTTTTCAAGTTTGGCTCGCTTTTTAAATTAATCAAAACCTTGAAATTTTACACGAGCAAACAACCGGGAAAGCTCCAGTCCAGATTGATCGGGCTCTCACCCTGACATCATTCCTTTCTTTGACAGCGCGATGCATGTACGTTGTGTCAAGCTTTCAGGGGTCGTTTTACAAGTGTAAAATGTCAAAATAAAGATTAATTTAAAAAAATGTCAATTCCCAGCAGAGTCGCCATTTTGTGGACAGTGCCACATTTTTTTATGTTGGTTTGAAAAAGAGGCGAACTTAGGGAAAAAGAAAATTTAGAGTCGCCACCCGGGATTAAATTTTTGGAAAATACCGTTTAGAAAAGAATATGACTCTTGTGCCACTGAAAAAGGGTTTGGTCTACGAAAAATAGAGATTTGGATTTGGGAGCCAGGTTACCCGCGGGGAAGGTTTTGTTTGAAAAATGCACCCCGCGTGCCCGGAATTTTCCGGTCTCTACTAAATATTTGTGGGATTTTTATGAAAAGATTTTATTGAAAACTTTATTCACATAAACAGTAAATAATTATTCTAAAGAAATAAATAACAGTGACAAGTCAAGCAATGCAATAAAATGACATATTGAATAAACAAGTAATGCAACAAAACATTTAAAGCACAAATAAATACTTAATTGAAATAATAAATGACATGAGGCGATGTAATAGTAACAACCAAAAGACAAGGGGGGTCAGTGTAATAAAAGGTATGTAAGTTTTTTCCCAAAACAGAGCATCAGAACCCGAAACAGAGCATGGAAAATCGAATTTTACCACTGACGCCGTACGGTGTCGGAATAGATGCCGCGCGGTGTATGTTTGGACGCCGCACGGTGCCACTGATAGCACAAAATTTTGAAAATTTTGATTTTGTCAGAATGAAAAAGGCCTTTTTTTGTTTGTTTTCTTTGTGGAAAATATGACTTTTTGACCGTTTTGAAAGACCCCTACAAAGATTTTTGACAAAAGAATGTACCTCCACACAAGAACGGCATTTTGCGATAATTAGCGACATCGCATAATATTCGCCCGAGAGATTTATACTTGATTGAAAACGTCCTTTTAAGTTCAAGGGAGAGCTACAAAGCTTCCCTCAAACCTAGTGGACACCCCTCAGAATACAAGAACTTTGATAAGAACACGGGTTTATACCTTGAAACGAAAATGGATCAAAAATGAGGTTTATGGATTTTTGGATTTGTGAGGACAAGGGTTTATTGGGTTTGTAGAGTGATGAGTGATTGAGAGCAAGAGTTTCAATTGAAATTTCTTGATGGGTTCGTATGTGGATTCTCCGCTCTTCCGAGTTGTGTCTCCCGGGGCGAAACCGGTTGAGGGAGTTTGAAATTTATAGGCGAGGAGAGACGATCGATTCCCACGTTAACCAAATCCCTCACGGCAGGAGCTACGCCATAGCCAGCATGATGATATTCGTTCTGTGAGACTGAGGGCTGTCATTTCGCTCAAGGATTCGCGGTTAAAGGAGAAGATGTCGTACGACATGCGTATGTGCACCGGACGGTGCAAACAAGTACGCCGCACGGTGGCAATGGCAAAGCTTTGGAATTTAAGCCGTACAGTTTAGGAGCAAAGGTCGTACGGTTCAAGTGGGTTTATCTTTGGATCTTTTAGTTTGTTCATGACTTGAGGGTTCGTTCCGAGGTATACATCGAGCGTTCCTTTTTCATCATCAGGGATGCACAAGTCATCAAAATTGGGGTGTCTTCAACCATGTAAAGTGTTGAAGCTATTTTACGTCAAACGAGTACAGGCTAGCCTTCGTGGCTAGGCGAAAAGGGGTGCCTAACACCTTCCCCTCACCGTACCTGTGTTTCCCGAACCGTGAATCTTTGGCAAAATGGCTTTTTCTTGGTTTAGCCTAAACCAAGTGGCGACTCTAAACATTCAAGGTGTGCTGCAACGGCCACCTAAGCACTTATTGGAAATCCTGTGTAGTGATAGCGAACATTTCCTCGCGGATTGGGAAGCTAGGTCTATAGTTTGGTGACTCTGCTGGGGAATCACAACTCGAAAGTTTGACTACAAATAGCATTAACACTCCACTTGATCTTTTCATGTGCATTAGAGATAAGAAGCTGCTTAGTTCGCCTAATATCCCGGCATGACACGGGCTATGTTAGGGGTTCAAACAAGCGGCGGAAACGGTGTACCCTTGAGACTACCAAACCTTGCATAAGTAGAAAGCCGTAGAACTATCCAACTACGACAGGGTCCCACAGGTTAGGAAGCATTTGTTTTGCTTTCAAAAGTTCTTCCCATGCCATATATGTTGCTTGTTGTACCCCCTTTTGTCATGCAGGAAAAATCAAAAAGCCCAAAAACACGTGACATTGGCCAGGCTCTTATTCAAAGTAATCCTCTGCAAGAAATCAATGGAAACGCCATCATTAAGCTTGCACTCTCCAACTGTCACTCAAGAGATCCCTAAGTCACTAGCTGGTTCGGACAAAGGAAACCATCGCACACACACCAGTGAGGAGGACGTAACAAAAGACACACCCAGCTTTGACCTTTCCAGGTACATCACTCCAGTGGGTGAGCCAAAGCCCACAATTCTCGTGCTCGAAGACAAGGAAGTTCTCTTCGTCAACACACCGAGTGATGAGAAGATCCAGAAATTCCTGGAAGGAGAGATGCACCCACCAGCTGGCCCACAAGTGAGGGACTTTATGTTCAATCCCACAATCATTGTTGAAAGAGATTGGCCCATCACCCACAGTGAGACCGAAGATGACGAAGCAAGCCAGTCCGACGGAGAAGAAATAGTAGAAAAGACCCACTTGACCACATATCCCTTGTTCTGCTTTTTGATGAAACGATGACTAATCAAGAGAGAAAGGTGATCTATTTCATCAACGACAGGCTAGGGAATCAGTGGGCGTTCGAATGCACCATGAAAGTTGACAACAGTGACGAAGACTATGTGCAAGGGATGATCGATGGGATAACTTGCCGAATTAACTAGTTAGAGACGTGGGATTTGTTCAATGACAGTGAAGAGAATGCAAACAGTGATGATGACGAAGTGCTAATGATCAACTTGGAAGATTATAATATATCCAGCCGATTTGATTATGAATGCTGTGGATGGTGCTGGTCAGAATTGGGTAGTCGAGCACACTGTTCAATGGAAAATCGCAAACACCGATTCTGATTCTGAGTCCGAGTCTAGTCAGTCCAAGTCGGTAGAGTCGTCTGAGTTTGTAGGGGTCAATGTTGGTGTTGCCCCGAGTCACCATTGTTACTTTGAGTTTGAGTCAAGTATTGTAAGTGTTTTTGAAAATGAGGAGGATGATTTAGATTATTCTGCTACGCTTATGATTATTAATTGTGTAAAACCCAGATTTTGAAGAGGTTCAATATGCTTTTGAAGCAGAAACATACTAATAAGTTGCATTTAAACCTCTTTATTTGATCTTAGGGGCTACTGATCTTGCTAAAAAACATGATAAAAGGGAAGAAAGCAGATCTCTTTTCAACAAACAAAGGCAAAATAGAGTGATCAAGAGTGAAACCAAGCATGCTCATGTGAATAACTTTAGCGCTCAAGTCCTTTCTCTTTACATTCTGCTTTCTTGATGTTTGATCAGTGAGATATGATATATTGTATTTTTTGTTGCATGTTTATATCAAGAATGATATGTTTGTGGATTGATCAACTCATGTCATGGGTTAAAATGTGTTTAGGGAGACTCATTCACTTTAAAAATAGTGGTTATCGCTCTGGAAACATGATAAATATAAGGAAACAAAACCATTTTTTGAGAAAGAAGTCAAGATTAGAAGTAGCCAGTGGTGATGGCATGAGGGCTCAAGTCATTCACTTGAGTGCTCTAGTGGTCTCACTTGAGCGCTCAAGTAAGAGATTTGTTATGTCTTGTCCAGTATATTCTGTTCGTGGTTATTTCATTATAGTCCAGTTTGTTCTTGCACAAATCATGCCTAATATCCATCCGTTGGCCATATCTCTCATGCAGTTACTCAAGTTCAATGTTTGCTTTAGTCGTATAGCATCATGTCTTGCATATGTCACATATCCCATGCTATCCTATGCACCTCATGCATCATAAATAGCCACTTCGTACATTGCACAAGCATCTACCGTTTCATGTGCATTTCTATTTGTAATCTCATTTAAATGTATCCCCTTTCCCTTGACCTCTTTTGTTGTCCCTAAGGTTGAATCATAAACATCTTAAAAATCCCACAAATGCCTAGTAGAGACCAACTCTCAGGTAGGGCGAGGGGGGTGCCATGAAACATTTCCCCCTCGTAACCAAGCTCTCAAACCTAAGATATTACGGTGACGACGGATTGGTATCTAAAACCTTATCCAAAACAATGAGGCACGGGTCATTCGAGCTCGGTTCCTCAGGGATAATCCGCTAAAACCCGGGTGGCGACTCCAAATCGAATAACCTCGGAGGGGTGTCCACAATAAACAAGAGAAAACTTATAACATGGATGTAGCATTTTTATGGCTATAAAAAATGATGTACATATACCTTTTATTATGAGGAAATTGCATGAAAACATGGTGCAAATTAGAGAATCAAGATTGGCATCTAATCATTGCTGCAAATTCGTGGAAGGAGACATCAAAATAAAGAGTTCTTAATGAAAAGTCTAAAAAAACAAACTTCCAAAACTAAAACAAATACAAAGAAGAGATTGTATGCAAAGAAGATGTCACAAACAACAAAATCAAGCAAATAGAGAACCCTAAATATCACAGAAAATGTATTCCAGTTTAAACTCAGTTGATTCTTTTTCAAAATCGCAGAATCAAGTAGTTTATAACAACAAAATAAAAGGCAAATAACATAATAAAACTGGGCTTTAGAGCATGAGCATAAACTTATTGGAACATGTAATCCATAATTTTCTTAGATATTGGGGATGAAAGTATCTATGGTTAGATACATGGTATTAGTGTGTTCTTATCACATTGGATTATGTAAAGTTCTTTAGGGATTTGTGGTTCATTCTTTATGTTCATCTTTGTAGTCCTATAAAAGGGCATCCTATGATATTGTTTCATAATCAGATAATTTGAAATACAATCAATTCTATATTATTCTTTACATCAAGCTCTCTGGTAAAAGTTCTAATTTTTTATTTGCTTCCGCTGCCCCCCAAAAAACAACAAAACTTTCATTCTTGAGTACTTACAGCTGTTCGAGTAGTTACTAATTGTTTCATAATCAGATAATTTGAACCTCAAACCCTTACGTCCTGATCCTCCACCGACGTAGTTCTTTTTTTTGGAATAGTTGCGTATATTAAAGAAAACCAAACCAAAAGAATCAAGGGGATAGCCTTGAAATTCCAACCTTATAACCAAACAAGGCAAACACATAAAACATTCATCCCTATTGGGAGAAAGAACATCAAAACAAGCTAAAGTTGGGCACTACTGCTGGAGCATATACAAAGGAATACCCCAGTCAAGGCAAAGCTTCACATTTTCTGTAGAATGTGGCAGTTTCCTCCACGAGAAAACACAAGCTTGGATCTCCTCCAACACTCTATGCACCACCTTAGCCGACTCTACACCTACTTGCTGAAAAATTCTACAATTTCACTCCTTCCATATGTGATATATAGTAGCAGCCAAACTTAGTTTGTAAATGGAATTCCTTACAGACTGCCTTGTGCAATTACTAGACCCCCAGATAAGCTCAGAAGTTAAATCCAGCTCTTGAGAATTACATCCACACTTGAGTTTGATCGCATTCCATATAGCAGCTGCAAATGGACATTGGAAAAATAGATGGTCATGCGATTCCACTCCCCCCAACACACAACACACAGTTACAGTCATTGGTAATCCCCCAAACATGTAACCTGTCTTTTGTTGAGAGGCCTACCAAGGATAGCTAACCACTGAATGAAAGTCCATCACTGGAGTTGTACTACGTAGTTACTAGTTACCACAACCCTTTTTTTGATTTTGAGAAGGGCCGGTGAGGGAGAGAGAGGAAAAGGAGGGAGCCATGGTCTGGGTGTGGTTTGAATTTTGAAATCGTTTGAGATTGGGGTGGCGATACTGCTATGGGCCAACAGAGAGGAGATAGATTGGTGTTGCTTAAAATTTGGCAATACACGTGTAAGACAGAAACCTGGACTCCCACACTATTGCACACGGTGTTCTATACTATTTGCCAATCAAATGCAAAGTATTTACCGAAATGCCACAAAAACTTAACATGTGAGGAGACAGATTTGAAATTTGCAAGGATGAAGGTGAGAAGACGAATATTTTTTTCATGTAAATAGTAAGTTTACATGAATTTACTAGGATCAAGTACTAGCTGCGTGTATTAATTTGTTTTTAATTCGTAGGTAACATACTAGAACTATCATTTACTAAACAACCAACTGTCCTCTTTCGTTAGTTATTTCAATTTTACATCTCTGTTTTGAGCAAGGAATAAAAGTCCTGGCGATGTTCAAGTGGATTCTAAGAAGCAAATTCCAATTCACGTATAGACCTAGTTGTAACGACCCGTATTTTCGGCTGATTTTTAAATTCGAATATTTATTTCAATAAAATAAATTTTCTTTATTTTATTTTCTTATTCCCTTAAAATGTTGTTCTTAATTATCTTTTAATTGTTTATTTTACGTAATCTAGTCGCGGGGATACATGTGCAAGTCGAGGGCTACCCGTGACCCCGTGCTACCTCCCAACCACCTCATTCAATGTCAAAGTACATTAGTAACTACTCTTTTCCCCAAAGGTCACCTACCCTTGTACTTGGGGTCAACATAGTACAATTGTGGTTGGAAGATACCACAAGTTAATGAGAGAGAGAGAGAGGGAGCCGTGGGTGAGGGAGAGAGAGAGAGAGAGCCGTGAGAGGAGAGAGAGAGAGAGAGATGGACGGTTGGGGAGTGAGAGGGGAGTACTTGCTCCCCAAGTTTGAACTTCTTGCATGTGCAAAATACATGCACATGCTAGCCTACCAACCTAAGCACCTAAACTTTGCCATTAATGGGAGATTCCTCCTAGATCCTTAGCCCTAAAATTAGCCTTGTGGCTATATCTTTAGTTACTTAGTTAGTAAGTCTTAATTTTGTGTACCAAAAACTCCCCAAACCAAAGGTGGTCATGAAAACTCCTACACAAACATAAGTGACTAAGTATTTTGAGGAACCTTCCATTCACATGCCCTTCATTAATTTCTATAGCCCTAGCCTTGTACAAACCTAGCCAACTTAGGCTAGCAAAATCCCACAAAATTCTCTCATTCAATGCATTCACATGGAGTGAACTTTCATGGAAAATTCTTGCACATGGGAGCAATCTTGGTGACTAAGAAAGGGAGGGTTTGGCCGGCCATTTCAAGGGGGGAGGAGCCCATTTGCTCTCCTATAAATAGGGAGCAAAGATTGCTCATTTGACACACACCAAAACCCACCACCTTTTGTAGTAAACTTGTGCTCTTAGTAGTTTTCTTTGAATTTCTTCTTGAGTTCATCAAGTTCTTCTTGAAACTCAACTTTCACCACCTCTAGCCGCCACCCTCGACCACCCTCCAATCCAAAATTAGGAAGAAAGTAGGAAGTAAAGGTGTTCGTATGGGGTTCGTCTTCGCGGGAAAACCAACCTAGCTTTGTCAGCCCCGATTAAATTCGGAAACTCGTAAGTTACCTTACTTACACTCTATCCTAGTTTTTCTAGACTAGAAATTATTCTTACGTAGTCGTTTTGATCTTCTCGTAGTCAAAATAATTTTCCCGTAGTTGTTAGTGAGTGGATTTGAAAGAAAGTTACTAGTTTTTTTGCTTACGGCAAAAAGTAAAATGGTGGCAGAGAAAAAAAATTATTTTTCAACACACGTAGTCGTTATAATGCCCGCATTGAGACTATGTTCCAAAAATCACGTAGTTGAAATGCCCGGAAGATTTTTGAAAGAAAAGTAGTCATTACTTCGCATGCACGAAAAATAGACTTTTGAAAATGTGCCGTTATAATGCCCGACGAGTTTTGAAGTGAAAAGTATGATTTCAACGATACGAGATATTTCCAAAATATTTTATCAAAATGATTTGACTCACTGGAGATGATGAGATAGCCCAAGGTTAACACCCTTGAAAGTTTGTCAAAAAGACAAGCTTCGCGCTGTCTAAGAAAGGGATGGGTGCTATTAACTGGATATTCCGACCCTCCGGCCTGGGACTTTCTTGGTTATCTCGTTGTCAAAAGTAGTCGCCCGAATGGTTTTGTCTTAAAGTGACATGTTTCCTGAGAAAGGAATTTATCACGAAAGGAAATTTTGAAAGGACACACTGCACGAGCACGAATTGAAATGACGACGACATGACATGGTTTGAGAAGTGATTTTTGAAATGATGATAAGAGATAAGAATGATAATGGAAATGATGACGGATAATGAGCGGACCTCACAAACAGACTGGTTAAATTCATTGATGTAAGACGGCCGGGATCTCGAGCGGAGAGGCTGAGACTCGTTAGTTGAAACGAGACGGAAACGAGCCCAGTAACTTTTGAGCGATGGGAGATGAGGTTGATAGTTGTGGATATGAAATTTGAAGAAGAATACTGTTTGGGAAAATGATACGAGATACTGATTTGACACTGTTGTTGACCTTATGGCATGGACACTGTTGTTATGGAAAATGACATTATTGCACGTGCTCTGATTTCAGTTTCTCTGTTTTGCCGCCACGCTCGAAATCATGCTTTTCTGGACTTGAATTATTTGTTGCCTCTCTGTTCACATATTGTTCTAGAATTGCTAGACTAGGGTTTGGGTAGGGTAATTTGTTGGGCGTATCGCTCACGGTGTTACTTTGTGTAACCCTGGCATAATGCTATGATGTTGTTTGTCGACTCGGACGTATTATGCCAAATTGCCAATATAATCAGGAAGGATATTACGATCTGGAGCAGTATGGAGAAGCTGCTGACTTGGGGACAGACTCGGCAGAGGTCTGAGAGATGCCGTAGACCCGACCCAGTATTTGATAACGTAATATTCAGGATTTTATTTAAAGACTTGTAATATTTATTCAGACTCTACTGTTTTAATATTATTATTAACGTTCCCAAAATTCGGGACGTTACACTAGTGGTTTGTTGTTTTCATACCAACAATATATTTATAAATATTGGGAATTAGCAATCATCTCAAAAAATAGTGGTCAAGCCCAAAATCTTTCATAGGGAATAAAAAGCTAAGTTTACGGTATCTTCAGTCAATTTCAGATTCAATTTTGGAGAACCAATGAAAGTTTGGATTTTGAGTGTTTAAACTAAAACTAACTACAAAGCGCAGCTTAAGGTTTTGAAAACACGAGAGAGAACTTTCTTGTATGCTTGGGTTCTAAGCATAGAGCCTTTTGTTTGGACTTCGTGACACGTGGACTGGATGAATACCAACCCTTACCCAAACCTCAGAAATGTGTGGAATGTACATTTGAAGCCCTGGTTAGGAGCATCAGCCGTCACTTGTTTACTATCAGCCCCTACTTGTCTCTATCAGCTGTTTCACGCACTATCAGCCCGCCACTCACACTACAAATCGCCACTTGATGTCTGGTTCCGTACCACTGGGCCGACAATAACACTGTCAGCCGCTACTCCTACTAGCGGCCATTGTTCATCCTTCATTGAACATTCCAGAAATGCAGACAACGAGAAAACTTTCCATAACGATCAAGGCCGGCCCTTTTCAGTCATTTCGAGCATTTAAAGTTCACCCTAATTATAATTTAGCTGTAGCCATGTAGATTTGTGGCGAGGACGATTGTGTTTCCATTTCGGATTCAATTCAAAGACTATTTAAGAATCCCCCTTCTGCCATTCTTCACAATTTCTACAAACATGCATGTTTCCAAATGGAAGTTTTTTATTACAAACGAAAGATAAGTAAGAGATTGGTGTAGTTTAACTTGGGAAGACAATATAAGCAAATATGTACAAAAATTTGGCGAAATATTTTGTAATAACCAATGCGAAGTGTGGACACCCGTCGGGCGGCCGCCCACACGATGGCGTTGGCTTCCCGATTCGATTTGATTTTGAAAATGATTTTGGAGTCGCCACCCGGGTTTAAGAAATGAACCCGAGAAACCAAAAGAGTGACTCATTTATGCCCAACGGTTTTGAAAATGATTTAACCGGTCATGCGAAAACCTTTTTATTTCCGGGCTCGGGGGTTTGATTACGAGAGGGGAAGGGTTTTAATGCACCCCCCTCGCCCGGTCCGTGAACCGGTCTCCGCTAAATAATTTGTGGGACATAAAATGTATAGAATTTAGCTTTGAACACATAAACAAGATAAAGAGCATGTACGCAAGATAAACACAATGTATGATACAACGGTGTATGTACGATTACAATGACATGGTGATTGTGATGTATGATTATGATATAAACATGATTATGAATGGACAGAATGAAATGAAGACAAAAATTTAGATTAAAATGGACAATGTGAATGATGAAAGATGCAGCAGCTGCTAACCAATCTGTTGACAGAACAGAGGTTGGGCGTCCAATGTGAGGTTGGGCGCCCAAGGTCTCTCAAACCCAACTATTTAACCTTTGTTTTATGGTTTCAAGAATGCTTTACTTTGATTGTAAACAACTTCAAAAATGGTGTTTCAACTCATAAATCCATAATAGAACCTCAACAAAGCACCCAAGAACAATTTTAGGCAAAAATATGGATTTTTGAATATTTATCTTTAAGAAAAATCTATAGATGAAGTTGAGTTTGAGTTGAGAGAGAAGAAGAACAAACAACAGATTAATGAGCAGCTGAGATGAACTCACACACACTTGAAATAGCAATAATTATGACTGAATGAATGAAAAACAAGCACTGTTCAGAAACCACCTTGAGCGCCCAAGGTGGGGTTGGGTGCCCAAGGTCCTCCCTGGCTCTCTCTTGATTTCAATTTCTTTTGCTTTATTATTCATGTATCCATAACGTCTTTGCCAAATATCTCAGGAAAATGATTTTCAATCAATAAACAGAAACTAGGAGGCAAGGTTCATGAATAACAAACAAACTTATTGATTTATTTCTTTGGATTATTCATGAAAAATGTAAGATAAGAACTTGATGGAAGTGAGATAAGATAATGTAAATGCTCAACAACACACACACGCTTCTGTAATGAGATGAAACAGCATGACAATAATGATAAGAGAGCAGAATGAACAAAACAATAATCTGTTCAAAAGACACCTTGGGCGCTCAAGGTGACCTTGGGCACTCAAGGTATCCTTTGGCTTGCATGTTTCTGTTTACTTCCTTGCTTTGCTTTTGATGTCTTTTTGAGTTTATAAGCTTCTGATCATTTTGAAGATAATGATTTCCAGGTTCTTTTACTTGATAAATATCAACAAAAATTCATTTTCTTCTTTCAAATATGAACCAAATCAAACAAATCATTTTTCAAAAAGATCAGAGCTTATACAAGACATAAATATTGCACAAAATGATGATCAACAACTAATTAAGGTAAGAACATATCCCAAAAGATAATCAAAGCAAAGCAACAAAAAGTAAACTGCTGGGACCTTGGGCGCTCAAGGTGACCTTGGGCGCCCATGGGCCGATCAGCTCAGAAAATTTGTAAGCTTAACAGCTTGTTTTTGGACCTTATAAGTGTAAAGTGAGTATGAAGAACTCACTTACACTTACTAGTCACCCTCAGATTGTGACCATGAGTTGATTTCCCTTGTTTTCTACCTTTTTTGAACTTGATCAAAGTGAGAAAATATGATTTTGGAGTTGTAGGTTGGATTTTGATACTAAAACAGTGGGTTTGTGAGTGTTTTGAAGTGGTTTGAAGTTGGCTTTGGTAGTGTGTGGGTGAATATAGCTAATTACAAGGCTCGAGGGTGGATTTGGGTTTGATTTTGATGGATTTTGATGGGTTTTGAGTAATGAGAGAGACTTTGGACGTTTAGAGTGAGAGAGAGAGAGAGAGTATTGAGCTTACTGGAAGTGAGGGGTGAGTAGAGAGAGAGGCAGTAGTCTTCAAATGAGAGGAGAGGGGGGGTTTTATAGAAGAGAAAAAGGGGGGAAAAGTGTAATTTAAATTTAGGAATAGTTGGAGGGGTTAAAGGGTAATTAGGAGGGATGGAGTTAGCTTCCACGTTAAGTAAATTAGCTTCCACGTTAAGTAAATGACCGGATTTTAGGGAGATAATGGCTCCCATGCAGCAGAATCTCATGATTACAGCCACTACCTGTAACTGACTAGAATACACCTTGGGCGCCCAAGGTGAGGTTGGGCTCCCAAGGTGGGTTCAGGTGCTGGTTTGTGCTTTGGCTTGGCTTGGTTGTTTTAGGTTAGGTTAATGGTTTTTGGAAGGTTTAAGGTTAGGTTTGAGGTTTTTGACAATTTCAAGCCTCGTTCAAGTCCTCAAGGTAGTCCACATTGGTCTTTTCATTATTGGGAGTGCTTGCGTGCATTTCGGGTTCAAAATCGGGGTGTCTACACGAAGCTAACAACAAAAAAAGTACCGGCATGCAAAGGTTCAAATCCTTTTACTCCGGATTATGAACACCCGATCGGATCTATCAAGAACGAGCTGACTACTACAGGACAGCGGAAGCGATGCAGCCCATGAGCCCAGCTTGTAGCAAGACATTTGACTTGAACCTACTTTCCTAAGAGAGAAAAGGGAAAAAGAGAGGGCAGAAAGCAATTCCTCCCTCAAATGAGTAACTAATTTAAAGTTCACCGTTCATCCTTATTTGTTATTTCAACAAAAGAATTCTTAACTAATGAGCCAAAAAAAATACCATCCACCAAAAATATGCATACCGTGCACAAAAATATGAATATCATGCTCCACAATATATGAGTATCATACACTCCCAAGTTACAACTTTGCATAATGAACTAAAAAAAGTGTAGCATATACAAAAAAAAAATGCGTAACATATACCAAAAATATGCTTAACATTTCTATGGTTTCCCCCTCACTAATATGCAGCAACTCTGAAAAAATAACCAACAAGATATATAACTGCAGAAAAAAATACCCTAAAGACACAATTGCGCGACTATTAGAGCCAAACAATTAGCTAAATCCGATCAATTCAACTTTTAGATAAACAAATCAAAGGATAAAAGCTCAATACTAGCATCCCAAATTTGATGGTACGTGTTACTTCTTAGGTCGAATGATAGCACATTTCACGACAAGCCCACGCTTACAATCCCCATGATGTTGTTGCAGGCAGAATTCCATGTTTCCAACGTATTGGGGTGACATCATAAACTCACCCACCTGGATCTCAAACCAATTTTCCAAAGGTTTTCCTTTCAAACTCTCAGAGCGTGACAAAGATTTTGAGTACTGAAAATTGATGCTAAGATTCAAACTGAAGTTTGATTCATTATCGGCATATCCGGGCATTTTCTTCACGATGAATACAATTTCATACAAAGTTCCTGGTGAAAGATCAATTGTTCGGATATTGCCCTTGATATCTAACCACCATACGTCCAATAGCTCAACCACTTCAATCTCTTCCCCACTACAAAACAAGTTATGAGAACATAAAAGTATCTATGTTGGGAAATAAAACTGATCACCAAATAACAAAAGATTTTTGGTATGCAATGTGGTTAATTTATTGGTATGTGATTGGATAAATTAGCATTCAGTAGTTTTTCTTTTCCCTACAAAATAAATTAATTGAGTTTGAGTAATTCTATTGTCCCGTTTTACATTTTGTTTGTGGGGATGTAATTACGTATTTTCATAAAGCAATTATTTCTAGTTTCATACATTTCTCGTGCATGATGGTTATAAAACTATGTCTAAAGAGAAACCCTAAGCGAAGAATCATGATTTGAATTTGAATTTAGTGGTTATGAAGGTATTGACATGATTGTTTGATTTTCAAGTTTTTTTCTTCAACTTTTTTTAAAATTCAAGCATGAAATTAATATTTGAAGAATAATATCCTACTGCTAGACCTAGGACATCAACCATGCAAATGGCGCCACCAGATGTTTTCTGCCGTTAAAAAGAAAATGCACATGGTGCCACCTGATGTTTATTTTATGTTTTGGTAACAGTCAAAGTCTATTAGAGCCTGATCAATAATAGCTAAAATCAAGGACTGAATGGAGATCAATGGGTATTTGGCACGTCTTGGTGACTTTAAAAGACCGGTAGCCTAGCTAGAAGACTTGAATGATCTCATATTAATGTGCTGTCTTTAGCACCCACAACTCATTCCAACGACTATTTGTCCTCGTCTTATGGCCCATAATCTAAGAAACTGGCCGGGAATGTGCCTAGAATCAAGGAAATACGTGGGACAACTATCAGGATATGATCCATGCATACAATCAACATGTATTTCGAGCCCTAACTTACCAGATTTGCTCTTGGCCTATACAATTACACTAAATACAAGTTTTTAAGTACAAGATTGAAAACTATGCCAGCATCTAGCATTTAATACTACATTTTGGTGCCAACACTTTTAGCATTTCAAATCCAATTTCTCATGCTCATTCTAGTTGAGTTTTATTCCAATTTAAGGCTAGTCTACCTAGCACCTTTACATTATTTTCCATGCAATTTTCATTCTACGCACTTCGTTGTTCCAACGATAGTAAATTTTTCTATTTTGGTTTGAGTTCAGCACTCTATTGTTGTTCCTCAAGTCATTTTGTTCATTTCCATTTTTCAACAATATTTGGGTATACAATAAATGTTTACTATAAGAAAATTCTATTCTCTTAATTTTTTCTTAGTTCTACTTCTATGGGGTTCAATAATCGATTAAATTGGAGGACGCCCATTGTAAGCTATAGAACCAAGAGGGGCACTGTCCGCCAACTCCCTTCTAGATCTTCCATATTTATATTTGCTTTTACTCTTTCACATGGAGAATATACAATGCTAAAACTGTCATCCCATCTTTTCTCCACCTACAACCATCCTTGAAACACTCCTCGCAATATCCTATTTCACAATACCATTAACCATCGTGACCACCCCACTGAAATGCCATTTCCAAAGTTTCTCCCTTTGCCAACTTTGTCTAAGCCTCACCACCACTATAGCTATATCAACCGCTACTCCCAACTCCAACAATGGTCATTTCGATATATCCAAACCATACCAGCATTTATTGTTTGACACAAACTACAATGGCAATAAAAACTAAATACGAGCAAGTCTACATTTTGCTACAACAGCGCCATTGGTCGCCTTTCTTTCACTGTTTGAAACAAGATTTTCCCTTCACTAAAATCTAAATCTCTCTTTCATTGGTTGCCCCGCTTTGCAAAATCCCGTAACCATACTAAATACTTGCACTGCCTCAAAATCAATCGTCCGTCACAACACCACCAATACTGCCAAAGAATATATTCATATTCCACCTGCCAGTTTCACAACCATGTCCAATCTGAACTGCCCCGCTTTGCAAAATATATTCTTTCACTGTTTGAAACAAGATTTTCCCTTCACTAAAATCTAAATCTCTCTTTCATTGGTTGCCCCGCTTTGCAAAATCCCGTAACCATACTAAATACTTGCACTGCCTCAAAATCAATCGTCCGTCACAACACCACCAATACTGCCAAAGAATATATTCATATTCCACCTGCCAGTTTCACAACCATGTCCAATCTGAACTGCCTGTTCCGGCCATTAAAGGCAACGAATGCCTTTAAGGAGCCAAAACGTCTTCAAATTTGGAGTCATTAATTTCCAATCCTCCACTGTTTGTCCATGCTTTAGATCCCCCAATTCCACTACCGAACATCTTGAACCTTATTTCTCCCATAATCGCAAAGCCCATTAGCTTCCCTCAACACCCTTAACCTTGTTATTGTCATTTATCTCTTACCCGATTTTGAGATACAATCTCTCCCTGCCGCAGCCCTCCCAATACCCACCCTCTCTTCCCCTCTTCTCATGTTTCCCTATATCCTTTCTTTTTCCTCAACCTCCTCTTTTGCATTTACCTCAAATCGCTTCAGCTATTGTGATAGCATCGAAGCCTTTTTCTTATTCTTGGACGCATGTGATCGTCATCTTCTGGCGAGATATTGTTGTTGTCGTGATCAGGTTCCCTTTCTTTTGTGCCTCACCAAGGTTAGTATCCCATCTCTTCATTTCTCTAGTTGATTCCACGTTTGGTTTTTGAGGATTCTAAGCTGCTGGGGGTTCAGATCTGTGATTTTTGAGGATTTGATTTGAGGATTGTTGGAGTTCTCGACTTTTGTATTGATGGAACTCCGATTCGATTCGAATTTTGAGCTACGATTTTGGGGAATTTACGATCTGCTATTTAGGAGTTTTGGATCTGGACCGAGTTTTTGATCTTTGCGTTAATGGGGTAAATTTGTGAGCCCATTTTAATAAGACAAATGGATAGGCAACATTTGTTCACTCTGTTTGTGGACAACATTCCCTATACAATGGATCAAACATGGCTAGTCAATACATTCTCCAACTATGGCATTGTCAAGGATGTTTTCATACCTTCAAAAAAGAGCAAGAGAGGGAGCAAATTTGGATTTTGTTCGATATGTATTGAGCAAATGGGCTTAAGGTTGGAAAATACAATCTTCTTGTAAAAAAGGCTAGATTTGATCAAGAATATAAAAGGAATGAAGTGAGGAAACCTCAAGGTGTAGCAGAGCTAAGGAAACAAGGAGAAGAAATAAAACAGAAAATGACGAAATACAGATTTGTGGAAGGAAAAACGTATGCACAAGCAGCTGGGGGGGGGGGGGAGTCATTATGTACAGAGTACTATACCAAGCATTCAGATTCAACCGGTAGGGAATAGATGTCTCTACATGAGTCCCATTGCTAAGATTTGTAAGCTATTACCAACTGAAGTGCTGGAAAAGGAGTTTAGGTTGGAAAAAGTCCAAGGTATTCAAATCAAAGCGATAGCGGGAAGGTTTGTCATTATAACTTTTCCTAATGTGGAAATCGGAGATGCAACAATCAAGGAGAGATGGATAACAAACTGGTTTGAAGAGATCAAACCATGGGACGGAGAACAAGCGAAGGAGGAGCAATTTGCTTGGATTTCATGCTTTGGGATGCCTCTCGATGCATGGTCCATGCCAACATTTAAGGAGATTGGAGATAAATGGGGCCATTTTATCCAAATGGATGACAATACATTGAGGGGAGGATCATTTGAGAACGGTAGAATCCTTATAGCAACTGACCAAACAAAGAAGATTGAAGGGAGTATGGAGCTGGTAGTAGAAAAGAAAAGATACCTAATCAGAATAGAAGAGGAAGAATCATTTAGAAAGGTGATATCAAGAAAACATGACATCGATTCAAGTTCAGAGAATGAGGAAGAAAATGATGACATGGATCAGCACCATGAGGACCTGGAGGTAGAAAATGATGAAATGAAAGGATATGATGACTTGGAAGCCGACAAAGAAAATAATTTCAAGATGTCCCTTGGCCCACATCTAAGATTTTTGTAGGTGACCAATTGGCAACAAATGTGGAAGTCCCAAAACATGTGGAAGAAGATCACTCCCAGGCTTCTACGACAGATAATTTATTGGAGTTGGTGGCAGTCGAGGAGCATAATGAGACAAACTCAAACTCTGTAGATGGCATGGACTCTTGGGTGAATGACTCAATTCATCAAGCCCAGGAAGATGATGACATGGCTGAGACGGAAAAAGAAAATGACATGGCTGAAAATATGGAAAACATTGGTGAGGTGGCAGAATCTGTAGATGAGGTGGCTGAATCTATTGAGGAGCACGCGGATGATACAATCCAAGATGATGTTGATGGGCCATTTTTGGAACATCTTGAAAATATTCAACTTAATCCAGTTCAGGCTACTGTTGATGACATTCTTGGTTTCTCGAAGGTCAGTGCACAAAACCAAAAGGGAAGAAGAAACAAGAATAAATGTGTGGTTTTGAGGTCTGTTGTTGCGGTTACTGCCTTATCTACCTCTATTTCATCAAATGGTATTACTAGCAGAAACAAAATTTTACTTAATAAAGCTCAAGCTATCTGGACAATTAACAAAACTTAGGTATTGTCGATGACGGGGATGAAAATGAAGTTATAAGTAAAAATGCTGATATGGAAGCACAAAACATTGAAAGGGCTGCTTGTCAACTCTGAGTTTTCTTATGCATCTGTGGGTGTACGAGTTAACTTTGTCAGTGATCTTGATGTCTTTATCTTGGAGTGTTTGGGGGGATGAGTAAGCAAGTGAACTTTGAGTAAGTTTTAGAAACTTTTTAGAGTCTGAAGGATTGGTGATTGCATGTGAGTTCTGGCGATGGTTTCTTTCTTGCGATGGGATCTTTCCTGTGGCGATGAGATCTTTCTACTAAAGGTTTTGTTTGTTTTTGTCCACATGGAGGCTACTTATTGGTGTGGAGGGTGTTGATGTCATATGCTGATGGTTATCAATCTTTGGAGGTTCTGCTGCTTCGGAGAATTCATTTTGGGTGCTTATGTTAGGGTGCCTTTCATGTAGTGGAGAATTTGGCTTCTTTTGTTGCTTGTTTAATTGGCTGACTTCTTGTTCGCCTATTAATCTTTTGGGTCTCGAGAGGCATATGATTGTCATTGAGTGGGGTGCCAACCTCGTTGGGATTCCGCTTCTTGATCTAATGCTTTTCTCTTGTCCCATTTAATCACTGTAACTTTGTTATGTGATTCATAAAAAAAATTTGTTGTTCCAAAAAAAATCTCTCCCTGCCGCATCTGATGCACTAGGTTGCTGTTGGGCTAGTAAAATTGGTTTTGGTCCTAAACCCAATGCTTCCATGTGGTTGGATCAACAATAACAATGTTAGCTGTAGGCACATATAGCACCTAGTGCTAGGTAGTGTGTGTTTTATCACATGAACCTTTACTCGGCAACCACCTCTCTCAAAGGGATGTGCAAGGTGGGTACACATAAATAGCACATCATGCGAATGTAAGGCTTGCAGCTAACCCCCCAAGAATTCTAGAAGGAGCTAGGAGAGACAAGAAGGGATATGGACGCCCATATTCGCCTCTAGCACCTTCTCCTCCCTCACACACTAATTAGGTTTTCTAAGTTTCCTCTGGTCTTTTTAGGCTGATTGATTCTTTGACTGAAGGGATCTAGAGCCACAACATGTCACCCTCACCGACTTACTCTCCTACAACCTCAGGGGAATTCGTCTTCCCATGAATCTAGCCATCTAGGGTAGTTTACTATGTTTCCCTAGCAATAATAGAATATAATTATTAATGTGTTGAGTACATTTTCTTAAAACTGATGAAAGTTAAACTTGATTTTACAAGATAAGAGTTAGATAAGGACAAGTGGAGGAGATTTGATCAAAGGTCATATTTGGATAATTGGGAGAAGAAAAACGTGGAGCACTGTTTCCTATCAGGCTGAGACTTAAGTATTTGATTTTGTGAGATTTTCAATAAATGAGAGTGTATCTCATGTTTGTCTTAATGTATTGTTTAGCCTATAAATTGGCTTGTAAGTTGATTGTGTAAAGTGTACAAGAAATTAGAGTGAGTGAGAGAGATAGAGATACAGACGTGTAAGAGTATTTGTATGTGTGTGTGAGCATTTGCAATAAAATTGTGTTTGACATTGTGTGTAGTCTCCTCTGTTTCTTGCACCAACATTGGTATCAGAGCCAGACGGGCCAACGGGTGACGAACCGTGTTCCACTTTCCGACGAGAACTCATTGCTAGACGGGCTGAAAACCAAAGACGAAACGGACAACAGCCAACACGGGCCAGATATCAGAAGTGATCAAAAATTCATTTTGATCCTTGACGAGACGAAGAGACCGAGCCAGACGGGTGTAAAAGAAATTGACAGAAACGACGAATCAGACGAGAAGCCAAACTTTGGTCAGAAATCAAAGGTTACAAAAATTGATTTGGAGCCCAGAAGTAGACTTGCCTGGAGGAGATAAGTTCATTGGAGAAATTCCTGAGAGGAGACGATCAGGAAGTGGTTCTCACGCGCACCAGAAAGACGGGGAGTGAGATCCATTCTCACCACACGCGCCGTTGTTCTTCTCCATCTCCGGTGAGCTGGTTCGAGTTGCCAAGACAAGTTCCCAACGCAAGACGTTTTATCTCATGCCGCAACACGACGCTTGAAGAAGAAAAAGAAAGCATCTTCAACTTTGGTTTTATCGTCGAAGAAAAAAAAAAGAACGTGAAAAGCTTGGTTTTGTGTAAAATCATACCCTCCTGTTTTCGAAAAAAGCATTGAGCTGGTGGTTGATCCACATTTATTTCCCCATCAGATAGAGGTGGTGGTTGATCCATATTTATTTCAATCAGATGTATTGATCAATCTGGTCCTCCAAGGGTAAATTACAGTCAACACACCTCAAGCATTGAAGTTGTTCAATTGGAATTCTATTTTTCCAAATTGTTTACTTTGGAACCCTTGTTGGAGAGAGTGTGGATTCGACGAGACGATACTTTGACGAGATTGACCAAAATAGAGACATTATTTTGGTTATCTAGACGATATTTTGGCTACTAAGGCCAAAAGGAAGGAGAAATCGACGAAGGAGACGTGACGGAGCAAAATTGGAGGATATTTTGCTTGTTCTAGAGGAGATATTGACGTGACGGCCGTTTACAACTTGCCACAGGCAATTTAGATGGTGTATTTGACGGTGAAAGCTTAAATGGCCAAAGAAACCAATTTCTTTTCGCTACCACGTTTGGGCAAGGAGAAATATGAGAACTGGAGCATCCAGATGTGAGTGCTCTTGTAATCCCAGGAGCTATGGGAATCGGTAGATCAAGGCTACCAGGAGTATTCAAAAAAAGAGGAAGCCAAGCTTTCAGACGCACAGAAGGTGACTCTCAAAGAGTTGAGAAAGAAGGATCGACGGGCATTGTTGTCAATTTATCAAGGGGTTGAAGAAGATAATTTTGAAAAGATTTCAGCCGCAACCAGTTCCAAAGAAGCTTGGGACATTCTTCTAAATGCTAATCGAGGAATTGAGAAGACGATACAAGTTCGACTCCAACTTCTGAGGGAGGAGTTCGAAGGGTTGAAGATGGGGGATGATGAGACGATATCATCATATTTCACGAAGACGTTGACGATCGTGAACCAGATGAGACGGTACGGTGAGAAGCTAGACGATGTTCGAGTGATGGAAAAAATACTTCGATCACTAAGTTCGAAGTTTGATAATGTTGGGGAATCAAAAGACCTCAACAACATGACGGTTGACGAGCTTATGGCCACGCTAGAAATCCATGAGCAAAGGATCAACAAAAGAGCTCCCTTGAGTTCCATGGAACATGCTTTACAGACGAGTATGACATTCAGGAGGTATGACGAAGAGCAAGGGGGGACGCTACAGAGAGGTAGAGGAAGAGGACGTGGACGAGGTCAAGTGAGAGGAAGAGGTGGTGGAAGAGAACACCAAATTGTTGGACAAGGTAGAGGCAGTGGCAGACAAGGACGAGGACGGGGTTTTGACAAAAGTCAGGTAAAATGCTATAATTGCAATAGTTATGGGCATTATAGCAGAGAATGCACTGTAGACGTGTAGTGTTTCAGTTGTGAACAATATGGCCACTATAGTTATGATTGTCCAAAGGACGGATTCTATGAAGATGTGGACGAGCTTGCAAATATTGCAGAGGATGTTGACGCTACGGCACTCATAGCACAAGCTATGGTGTCAAATGAAGACGATGGGTGATCTCAGAAAGGTAAATCAAGTTTAAGGGGGGATGATGAAAGTTAAACTTGATTTTACAAGATAAGAGTTAGATAAGGACAAGTGGAGGAGATTTGGTCAAAGGCCATATGTGGATAATTGGGAGAAGAAAAATGTGGAGCACTATTTCCTATCAGGCTGAGACTTACGTATTTGATTTTGTGAGATTTTCAATAAATGAGAGTTTATCTCATGTTTGTCTTAATGTATTGTTTAGCCTATAAATTGGCTTGTAAGTTGATTGTGTAAAGTGTGCAAGAAATTAGAGTGAGTGAGAGAGAGAGAGATACAGTCGTGTAAGAGTATTTGTAAGTGTGTGTGAGCATTTGCAATAAAATTGTATTTGACATTGTGTGTAGCCTCCTCTGTTTCTTGCACCAACAAAAACTAGGGTCCAATCTGACCAAAGTGTAACAAAGCAATAGCAGCAAAACAAAACTCGAAAAACTCAGACAATGAGGATAAAATCGAGGCACGCTACCAAGGCTTTCCTTAGGACAAATTTCTCCCCTCCCAATGGTGCTTAGATTTCTTGGGCGTTAGAATCTAAGGACACAACGATCATGCATGCAGAAGGAAAGGTGGTTGTTTGAATAGACAAGCATGCACAACCGGCGAAAGAGCACAACGGACAGAGGTGACCGATCGGCAAAATGGCACCACGAACAGTCAAAAGCAAAATGGAAATGGAAGCTACTAGTAAGAAAATTTAACTGATAAGATCAAAATAAATTTTTGCCAAATGATATAAGCAGTCAGAAGGCAACCTCGCGCTTGTGTGGTGAATGGACCAAAGCCCACTTTATCCAAACTCACTTCCTGTATAAAACTTGCCCTTGGGGCCCAAACCCAAGTGCAAGGAGGAGTCTTGCATGCCCACTTTGGTTCCTATAATCTACTTATCGGGATTGAAACTTCTGACCATTCTTCAACCTACCCAAACTTACGAGGCCATTTCTCATTCAATACTTCATGGTTTTGAACAACCAAATTACCAAACTATGGTTTTAAATCCCTTATATAGGAGTACTAATATCAACTTGGACCCACCTTAAAACATTAATACCTCACAAACTTGACCAAAAGTCTAATTGTTTCCAAACCATTTTTCCTCGCTCGATATTTGGCCCTATTGCGTCTGATGTCATTGGTTAATTTGAGTGATTCAGTGCTCAATAGGCGTTGCACTAATGGCGAGATCTATTTTTATTTTATTTTTTTGAAAGGCAAAGAACTTTATTAATCTTTGAGAGAAAAACAAAGATTAAAAGGGAATGGATGAGGCAAAACAACGTGACTAATGGGAAACACAGCCCACCAAACAAAGCCCCAACACAAACCCTGAGAAGAAAGAAAGCCAGCAACAAAAACACTCCCAGACATGCCCAGAGAGGATCAACAGGAAAAGACAAGAAGAAAACCCACTCCCAATAAGAACCACAACGACATCTATGACGTACATATACTACACAACATAGATATGGTGATACAACAAAACCTAAAAACTAGGATGCGAATACATCTGTATAATTTATGAAATATTAGATTTATTAATCTTCTACTAGCCACAAAAATGGAGCCAAACGAAGTAAAAGAGTAGTTGAATTGCTTATAGCAAGCATTAAGCACATTTCAATACCAAAAGTCATTCCATACAAATTTAAACACATTTAATTTACACACAAGGTACTTACTTGTCGTAGGTGTATCGGGTGCATATTGGTATCCACTACGTATCCTATACCCATACTCCTTTAGTTTCAGAGTTTCCGTACTTCTTAAGCTAAGAGGAAGGGTTTTTTTTTTTTTTTGATTAGCAAATTTTTTTTTATTAATCTCTGAAATGTGAACAAAGATTGAAGGAAATAAGGGCAAACAAGAGCTACCCGATACCCCCAAGAAAGATGAAGTTGCTAGACTATTATTTTTATTACCTTGTTTCCTTATCTTTTACCCATCGCCAATGTTGAGGATTTCCACCATGGGTGACATTGAATTCTCTTGCAAATACCACGAAGCAATTCTTGTTTGACTTCTCATCAACAAAGTACTTCTGCAGTAACAAGATACGAATATGAACAAAATTCCTGATTCGAAATCTGTGCAATTTTTAGCACGACGCTCTCACAAAGTCTCATATGGGAATGACAAAATCCGTGCAATTTTTAGCCCATGATGATTAATCAGGACCTCATGTTTCCATGTATCAAAACCTTAAAGATGAAGAAAACAATAGCAACCAAAACAGCTGAGACCAGCAGAATGGATGGTGGATGAGGCATCCTCTTACTAGGTTAGATTAGATGCTCGAGGTGTAGCTTCCACAACTTCTTTCCAAGGTGCTAAGTAAAGAAAAAGAACTATAACAATTTGTGAGATTAGTTTCTTCTATAACATAGGAGTTTACACATTTGGAAGGAATAATGGACACTTTATTAAGTCATTTAAACAATTAAGAATACCATTGAAGATATTTATTTTAAATAAAATTGACTTAAAGTCCAATAGGTTCCACTTAATTCTGATTAACTTTAGTAATTGTCGGGATTGTTTTTTGGCCAGGCAATAGGACGTTAGTATTTGTTAGAATACTACGAATGCCAACCACTTGTCCATAAGAGTTGAACTCCAGACTTCACGCTCCAAAGAAGCGCTAGATCTTGAGCCAAAAATCATTGTTGGTTAAGTAACTGTAGTTTATAATTAGTAGAAAATTACAATTGTCATTTAGCTTGACCATGCTGATTGACCCATGAAAAAGTACTTCTCCTGGGTTGGGAATCTGGGTCTGTTTTTTGTGTTGTTTGTGTCTGTCTGCGTCTTTGGGGCATTTTGGTGTCTCTCTCGAGGCTCATTCATAGTTTCCTTTTTGGTGATGCCATGCGGTTGCATCACCACTTTGATTCACGTTTTTTGGTGTCAACATTCTCTATATCTTTACTGTCAACTTATCTGGGAACTGAGTTTTCTGGAGCATGAACAGGTTTGTGCTCTCGACATTTTGGGATTAATTGCCAGGATGATCATTTGCTTGCTCAACAGTTATCTTCATCAAATTAAGTGTTTCTTATTGATACTTTTTTGTAATGGGGGTGAAGCTAATTAAACATATCAGCTTCAAGAGAATTATCGAAGTTCAAGTGATATGCTCTGGATGAATGCACAGGACTTCATTTCAGAGATAGCTTTCTGGAGGCAGATCAATGCATGGACTCAAGAATTCAAAGACTGGATTTCAGAGAACCTTGTGCTCATTTTGTTGCTATATTTTTAGATTACTCAAATCTGGGTTATTCTATGCTTGATGTAGTGTTTTTGCGGCTGATCATATATGCCCTTCTGTTTGTTGCATTCCGGGTTAGTCTCTTGCCAACCGTGTTTTGGAGTTTGGAGTGGTATATCAAGAAGTTGGGTGCCAACCTAGTTGGGATGCTTCTCTTTCGTTGTGAGGCCATTTTTCTCCTCATCCCTTTAATCTTCATAATCCTTGCTCAGATAAATAAAATTTGTTTTTGTTGTTCAAAAAAAAGAAGAAAAAAGTACTTGTTTGTCTGTGTTTTCTTGTTTTCAAATTAAAAAAAGTTATTGCCTATTGTATATACGTTCTTTCCTCTGACTTCAGTTTTACTAGAAAGGTCAATTGCACCTTGGGCGGGTTGGTAATAACTGTGAATGCAGATTATGATTGGGAAAAAATTGACTTCGACTCCAAGGGTCCCTATGGTTTCGTACCTGTGCTATTACCCCTCACGTTGGATTGCACATAACCAACCACCTATCCACCTCATGGTTTGGACTAATATACACACTAAGGTGAACAAAACTTGTAAATTGACCTTTATAACCTCATCTTGTTTCTCTCACGCATAAACACAAAAATCGATAGATACAGCTCTGTAAGTTCAGATCCATAAATATAACTGTATTAGGTATGATCTTAAATTTAACAGAGATGATTTCATCAGACGAAAATTGAACAAAGATCCAAACATGAAACATGAATTACCAAACAGCCATTCCTTCTTTAAAACCATAGAAATTAAAATGCTATTGATCAGACTTCGTTCAACACGGGCAGATCCAGCTAAGGCACAGGAGGGTCACGTGACCCTCCTGAAATTACTAAAAAATAATGTGTGAACCAAAAAAATAAGTATTATATAATCAACTACCCGAAATATGGATGGTTTGCTACGTTGTCCAAGTGGTGAGATGTTTGGTCTATGCGCGAGGTTTTGTGGGTTCCAACCTTACAAGCCCATTTGGCCTTTTAATTTTTATCTGACGTGCGGTAGGGGCAAAAAAAAAAGCTACTTCTAAATTTAGAGGCATAGCTAATGGGAGTCGAACATAGTTCATATAAGTTTTACCTTTTCTCTCATTTTAGAGAGAGAATCTTCTTTTTTTTTCAAGAGAGAGAAACTCCAGCCTCTCTCCTCTTTTGCTACTGTTAGGGTTTGGTTCGGGTGAGGGGGATTGCCGCATCCTCCACCTCCCCTCGTCTGTCTCTCCTAGCCAGCCACTCTGCAAACCTGCGCCCTCTTCTCTTCGTCGCCCTTTGCTGCCTCCATCAACCTTCCTCCATCATTGTCAGCTATGGAATTTCCGATCCACATTCATCGGCTCCGTTCCAAATCTCAGGAGGGCCAGATCTGATGGGACCGCGTCGTTTTAGGGCGGTTGGGAGACCCCACCGGCAAATAATCGTCCAGAGTCATAGCGACGGAGGCTTCGGCGAAAGTCCTAATCACTGGAGGTTCCTGTTTTCCGTTTTTTTGTTTATTTTGTTGTTTAGTTATTCCTCGTGTGGAATCTTTACCCCTCCCGAGGGTGGTTCTTTACTCCCTTTCGAGGGTAGTCGTTCTTTGTACTCGGTGTATTCTCATCCGAACCACATGGATAACCCGATTATCGAGGGTTTCTACCCTTTGATGGACTCCGATTTGGGGTTTGTAGCCCTTTGGGCAGTTTTTGAGTAACAAAAAATTTCTGAGTTCGATCAAAAAAATAAAAAAATTAGTTCATCTAGATCTTTTTTTTGTAGTAGTACCACAATGCCAAAGGCAATTACAAGGCTTATTGGACAAAATAAAACTATACATAAACACCTTTTTTTTTTAGAACTGGAATACATAAACACTAGTACATTCGTTTTCTGTTCTTATTATTATTATTATCATTATTTATCGAAAGTTCTCTTTATATTGGATTGTGAGAATTTTTAATCAAGTTTATACTCGAGGGGGGTGACTCCTCTGTATGAAATTTCTAGATCCGCCATTGGTTCAAGGTGTAGAACTATTCAATTAAAGCAATCACATAAGAACTCGTGTTGAGAGGAAATCGATCCATACTTGATCGACGTACTTTTATCTTGAACAAATCAGTTGGGCTCATTGGATTTTTTTTAATAACCGAATGTTCTTGCATGCAACTTAATTAATTTTGGGCCGTGGAATTAAAGATCAGGCTAGGTAACCCCTCTAATGGTAACTCTCTAGCAAGTGGCCCTAAGGTTTTGAATCTTTGGCCTTTGTGAGATTCGAACATGCGACCTTAGAAAGAGATAACGTTTGTATCTTATTAATAGGATAACGGGGTTGTTCTGCACGATGTGCTCTTCAATATAAATGAACAAGTCCGATCATTTCACCAAATCTAAAATGGGATTGGAAAATGGCCGTACTATATCCCGTACGATCCACGGCAAAACTCGAGAAAGCCATCTCCTTAATCTAGCCGAAACTGAATTTTTTATCATAAGTATGTCCATACAGTCTACAGATTCTGTAATAGTTGTAAAACCCGAAAAATAATTCAGAGCTCCTGATGCACTGCCAAGTGCTATGTAATTTCCCATTTTTCCTTAATAAAAAGGGTTAAATACGAATTTCAAGACAAGTCGTCTCCTCACACTACATTAACTACTTTTATAGCCCCTTTGGCTACACAAGCGAGAAAAGAAAAGAAAGGGGAGTGATCTCCCTTATTAGTGAGAAAAAAAAAAAAAAAAGGGTGTGGTTTCTCTTAGTGTCATACAAATAACCGTGAAAAATCAAACTCTCTCCTTTCCATTCCAGTGACAAAACTCTCTCTCTCTCTCTCACATCTTTGGCAACTCTCCAGCGACCAAATTAAAGGATCAAAACTTAGTTTTGATCATAGAAGTAGCTTCACCTTGACGAGACAACGACAACGGTGCAAGTACGACGATGATCCGACAAGGGGTGGACCTGCCGGACGTCGACGACCGCACGTGCTGCCGGACGTCGACGACGATCCGTTCATCATCCCTTTCTCAAGGAATTGCGCCACTTTTGGCGAGAAACAAAATAGGGCTTCGAATAGGATCTTGAATCTCACCCTTTCCTTCCCTTCCACACCTCTGGTGAAACGGGGGAAAGAATCCCTTTTCTGTCAAACCCCTCTCTTCTCTCTCGAAATCTCACCATCCAAAGGCAGTATGAGAACTTTTAGTCATTTTAGGACTTCTAGCACTCTTACAAAAATGGAAAACTCAGATAAAAAACAAAGTATATAAATCGCACTAAGGGTTGGGTACCATGTAGCGCTATTCGAAAAGCACTGAATAATCTCTCCAATAACCCAAAGTTAAGAGAAATTGATTACCAGTGTATAGGGCTTTAAGAAAACTCCGGCATAGAGCTGCTGAGTGAGTTTTTCAGGAGAAGAAGTGTCGAAGATCCTAATCATGTCGAAGTCGCTGAGAATCGCTTGGAAATTGAGTGGGGGCCTCGTGATTCCTCTTCTTGATCCTGCGATTTCTTTTCCCTTGGAGTCTCTCTCCCTTGTTTGTTCATCTTGGTTCCTGTCCAAACAAAAAGGATAAGTGATGAAAAAATGGGGAATAACTTGAAATCATAAGCGCAAGTACTAGTTTATGTATAATTTCCATGAAGTGACATATCAGCAGAAAAAGGAACCAACACACACGACCCCATTTCTGCTCCTTGATCGCTTGGTTAATGGGAAGATAGGCTGATCGATTCAGAGTTGTCAACAAGGGATCGAGATTTATTTGTTGGTTCGCTACTCGAGTTGTATGGTACGCATATAGGAGTTCTTCTCTCTCCAACAAAAAAAAAAAACAGTATGCATATATATATATATATATATATATATATATATAGGATCTCCTTCTAATAAGGGGCCCTTATTGAATTTTACCATAAAGACCAAGCCAATTTTCGTGTTTCCGGACCTAATTTTGATGATACAAACCGCTCAATATTTTTAAAACGTGTTTTTAAAGGGCCCCGCTGGAAATCATAAAAAAAAATATCCGGAAGGGCTTGATCCGCTCAGTTTTTGATAAAAAAACAAAATGCTATATATAACGTTTTTATCGAAAACTGATCGGATCAAACCCTTCTGGGTATTTTTTTTTATGATTTCTCGCGGGGCCCTTAAAAATACGTTGCGGGGCCCTTAAAAATACGTTTTAAAAACATTGAGCGGTTTGAATCGTCAAAATTTGATCCGGAAATGGGAGGTCCTTATGGTAAGTTCAATAAGGGGCCCTTATTGGAAGCTATATATATATATAGGAGGAGGATCTTATAAGGGCTCCCTTACATAAGCCTTATGTAAGGGATTTGTCGTTCGAGATTGAATTTAAATGATCCGAGACAATCTGAACCGTTAGATGTGTTTAAAACATGTTTTTAAGGTCCACCGCGAGGATTCGTAAAAAAAAAAATACCCGGTAGGGCTTGATCCAATCAGTTTTTGAAAAAACGCTATGTATAATGTTTTTATCGAAAAATGCTTGGATCAAGCCCTTTCGGGTATTTTTTTTTACGAATCCTCGCGGTAGACCTTAAAAACACATTCTAAACGCATCTAACGGTTCGGATTGTCGAAATTCAATCTCGAACAAAAACTCTCTTACATAAGCTATGTAAGGGAGCCCCAATAGGATCTTCTTCCTATATATATATATATATCCTGATCTAGTAAGAACTACCTTATTTTAGTTAAATGTGGACCTACCATTTCCCGATCAAATTTTGATAATCCGAACCGTTCAATGTGTTTAAAATGCATTTTTAAGGGTACTCGCGAGGAATCAGCAAAAAAAATGACCAGGAAGGGCTTCATCCGAGCAGGTTTTCACACAAGCCGTAGATAAAGTTTTTATGAAAAAGTGCTTGGATGAAGCCCTTCCCGATCATTTTTTTTTTGTGATTCCTCGCTTGTACCCTTAAAAATGCATTTTAAACACATTGAACGGTTCGAATCATCAAAATTTGATCGGGAAATGGTAGGTCCGCATTTAACTAAAATATGGCAGTCCTTACTAGATCGGGATTGTATATATATATATATGATAGACGGGAGAAGACTACGAGTAAGGCTTGGGCCTGTTTTTTTAGGGATAAGAGAAAAGGGCGGAACTAGGAGCATGGGATAACCAAAGTTTGAATATCGGGTATGGTAACGTTTTTACTATTTGTACGGTACGTATTGGTACCGGTGTGATACCGGGTGCCGTTTCGGATTACTTGATACAAAGTAGTAATTTCTAAAATTATTATATATACCTATACCTATATTAATAACAAGAAAGAGTGCATTCACCACCAGGGGCTTGCCCCAGTGGAGAGTACTTGGCTTCAACCCTTTGTGGGCAGGTTTCGAGTCTTATTATGATTGGTACCTATTGAATATGGTGAAAGAGCTGTTGTGCATTTTCGGTCACCCAAAGGTTTGCATTCTACAGTAGGATCTAACTAGTGGCCCCAGTGGATATACCCAAAATTAGTGTGACGTGATAAGAAAAAATTGGGAAGGAAAAATCTTCATAAGAAAAGGTACAAGATTGATTGGGAGCAGTTTCGAAGAAGACATTAAGACATCAGGATAGAGACCTACGACCGATGTTCACATAACAGAAAATTCATCGCCGGAATAGTTCGAGAAGAAAGTTTGGTTTTGATTTCCTCTTCCTTCTTTTTCCTCGATTTTTCTTGAAGAATATGTTGTTTTTGCACTCACAGGTACTTCCGGAATAGACCGGAACTCGCTGTACAGGGGTTTTTTTTCAAAAGAAGAAGTTAGGGTTGGGCTATGTTTGGACCAAGGGTTAAAATTGGTTGAGCTTCAAAAAAAAAAAAAAAAAAGAGAGGGAGAGAGAGGTAGACTAAAATTTGTTGGACTAAAATTTTATACTCCCTCCGTTCCTAAATAATAGTCCCTCACTATCTCTCTTTCCATTTTTCAAATAAAAAAATTAAGTACTTCTGTGTAAAATATTTTTAAAATTTTTCCGCACCAAATTAAATTACTTGATTAGTGCTTTGATTTGGTGTGAAAAATTATACGCGGAAGTACCTAATTTTTTTATTTGAAAAAGGGCATGACTTTTCACAATAGACTATTATTTAGGAACGGAGAGAGTATATCATTTTTTTCCCCTTTTTCTACACTTCGCCTAGGCTATATAGCCCATCTTAGCCCATTGAAAGTTCTGCCCTTGATAAGAGAAGGTATAAGGGAGGGAGGGGGATAAAGGAGGAATACAAGAAGTAAGAAGGTGTTTATAAGGGGGATAAAGGAGTGGGGAGATCTTATACTTATCGCGCCTGGTATTTCGACCGCCCGCCCAATGTGCGATGCGATGGCCGATTGATCCAAGTGATATTCAAAACGACGTGGTTTTTGTAAAAATACGGGTTTTACAGCTGTGACTGAGCCATGTTTGTTATTTATGAAAATAACTCAGAGTCGCCACTTGACATAATTCTCGGTGTGCCAAGTCACCATCGAAAAAGTTGTTATTGGAAATGCCTTGGGTTTGGAGACCAGGTTTTGTTTGATAGAAATGCCTCAGGTCAGGAGACCCGGTTTTGTTTGATAGAAATGACTCGGTTTTTATTTGGTCTGCGATTTTAGAAAAGAAAAGGTTCGGTAATTCACCGTTATGTGTAGGGAAGCCGGAGCACCCTACCTCGCCCTTTCGGCACTCGGAACAGACTTTTTCAACATGAGCGAACGAAAATTTGTGACAACATACATACATATAATAAAAAGAGATGGTCTGTCTGAAAATGAACTGTATTACATTGTATGAGACTTTTACAAAAGAAGGGGGAATATACACAAAAATAGGATTTGGACCGAGCCCGGTCTCAGGGCTGCCTAGGTATCTCTAGTCTTAAGAGAATCAGGTCATCACGTAGTTCAAGATGGTAAAAAGTTTTGATTTGGGACCGAGCCGTCATCCGGCTGCCAACGTATTCTCCGGCCTCAGGAGAAATCAGGTCTCACATAGTTCCGGCCAAAAGCTGAAGTTCTAGAGAAGTTAACAATCACTGGGGATTTGCACCAGCGGGATATGGAGGCGTTTCTACCGTACACGGAGGACATCATCAGATTCCGGCAGTGACAAAAGCTGGGGATACATATAGCGTGGGAACTCCGAGAAATCTCTGGAAGATTCCGAGACTCGAGACGGGTCAGGACTGACTACACGACTCGATGGGGAAAGTATTGAAAAATGGGTTTCCAGGGGTACCGACAGTCAACGAGGGTCCCGAGATGTTATTTAGATGGCTACATGGCCGAAAATAGGTTCGGAACGCAGTTTGCACGTCCATATGAAAAGTTATAAAATTCTCGTCCGGACGCGTAAATGGCCGACGGCGGCTCCAGGATGTATCTGGTGCGGTTTTAAAGAGTGAAAGTAATTAAAAAAAATACAATAGTTTTTATAGTGAAAAATTATGAAAAACTCATCCGGACCCGGAAATAGCCGACGGTGGGCCCCGGAATGTATCCGGTACGATTTTAGAGAGTAAAAGTGAGCACAGTTGACTCAGTTGACTTTATAGTAAAAAGTTGAATTTTGCCGCCTGGGGCAGAAAAATAGTCCCTAGCGGGTCCCGGGTCGTCCCCGATAGGGTTTGTATATCGAAAATAGGTTTTGGAGGTTCGAGGGGTATTTGGTAAAAATTGGTTTCGGGGGTCCGAATGACTGGCGGCGAGCCCCGGGTGGTTTCCAAGTCAAATCCGTAGACTAGACTGACTCTGGGCGTAATGGAAGGGTATTTTGATAATTTGGACATCGAGCTGACCTTGGGACAACACAGGGGTATTTTGGTAATTTGGGGGTGGTGCTGACCCTGGTATGGACACAAGGGTATTTTGGTAATTTTGACATGGAGGTAACCCTAGGATAGACTCAAGGGTATTTTGGTAATTTTGGGGAGAAGCTGATAGCGGATCCGGAACAAAGTCAAGACGGACCCTACGACTCCTTGGCATGCTAGACATTATCTGAAAATGCACACAAAATACAGTGTAAATGATGTGAATGATAAAAATGGTCCGGCTTCTCGGAGCACGCGGACAGCATAACTGGGTGCTCTAGGGCAGATCTGCGGTAAGAGCACATGAATAGCTGAGATAATATGAATCATTCCCGGGATTTAATCCCGATGCTTTATTTTTTAATTGTTTTGTACGACTGCCCGGACGGCTAGTCAGGTCAAGGTTATAGCGATCTCAGAAGATACAAAAAAGACCTAGAGGTGATGGTAGAGCCACGCAATGGACCCGTTTGAAGTACCAAACCCCTTTGGCGTGTACGCCATTGTGACAGTCTTTTGGTATTCCTCGCCCCAAAACCCTAACGAGACTGACGCGGTGCACAGTGATAGTGTACGTTTATTCTTAGATATATTTCATGGACATCTAGACTGACTGAGTATGAATATGCAGTATAAATTCGTCCAGTTTGGACGCGGGGCTAGCCCAGACAGTTGCCAGGCCAGTACAGTTCTAGGTATGAATAGTACATGCTGAAAGCAGGTAAACCACGATTGATATTTAAATTCACTTACAGACTCCCAGTTCAAACCCCGGGTAGAAAATCGGAGGTATAAAATCGCCCGAGAAATCGGCTATAGCCTCCTACAGAAACTGGTTGATTTTGAGCTAGAAGTCGGGCAGCGTAACGGCAGGAAAAGAGGATCTGGAGTCGGAACTCAGACAGAATAACGGCAGGACTGGAGGATGTAAACTGGTCCAATATGACTGTGAAAGATTCTACCTAAAATTCGGCAGCGCTTCCGCGTAGCCCTGACCACCGGTAGTTCCTCTCGGAGAAAAAACGGCAGAGCTTCCGCGCAGTATCTAAAATCAGGCGCAACTCTGGCCACCGAGGTTCCTTTTCTAAGAAACCCGGCAGAGCTGTTGCCTATCGTACCCTCACAATTGGTCTATTATGACCGAGAACTCAACGCTGCTCACTAACTGGTCTAATATGATCGAGAACTCAACACAATACGGGACTCAGAGGGGTGGAAGAGGTGCCCTAGTCTAACAAATAGGCGCCTAGGACACATGGCAAGCTGCCAGTGGACCCCCCATCCTAGGCGCCTATTCTATAGAAGCCTAGGGATTTGCACCGCTTCGCGCAGTGCAGTCCCGGCTAGACCATGCTCGCGTGTAGTTCTTTGATCCAATGACGTCGAGGGAGGTATCCCTGAGGTTTTGAGGTTTTCTGAGCGTCGTGGCGATGTGCATTTTTCCAAATTACGATTCGAAGATAGAGAAATGTGATCGCCCGGCTTTCGGTTGAATTGGAGTGCTATAAGCGATCGGATGACCAAACGAAGTTCGATTGATCTGAAATTTTACAAGGAACTTCTGCATGGTTAGAAATGAATTATCAATGGTGTCGATCTTTAAAATTGGGTCTCGATGTCCATGATCACGGAAAGCGCGGTGTTCCCGGAAATATCAAACGGGCTCGAATCGTCCGATACTTGACGTGAAACTTACTTTCATCACGTCAATCTTAAATATAAAGTTTGGTGAGATTTGGAGTTAAATAGATAAAACCTGGATCTTCTGGCCCTGTTCGTCGGTTTCTACATGGGTAAAGGCACAAGGGGAGTGATGGTTAAACGGTCAATCGTTGTCCGATCTTGATGCGACTTAAACCAGTCACTTTGTAATGCCAAGATGGGTACATCCAACGGTCTGATGCTTGATTGGATGTTCTGGTGATATAGTTGGCCGGTAGGCCCAGAAACAAGCTTCCGGGAGTTGATTTCTGTCAGATGTATGAAAGGGAGGGCTATAGCCTCCTGAACTGGCATGCTTGTCATCCAAGCTATGCACATGCAAATGTTAGATAAAACTAATATTGGAAATTGAGTTTTGTGGCATCGATAGTTTTACTGTGCCAGTTTACCTTTTATCGGGAATTGCGTGTTCTACACGGTAAAGTTGTTTCTAATTTCTGATGGCCTGGCGTCTCTCTCTTGGGGACATCGACGTCATCAACTTGATTTGAACCGTTTCGATAATGCAGGGGCAATTGTTGAGGAAGTGTTCTCCCGCTTCTGTTGGGAAACATGAATTTCTGGGCCGTCAGCGGGCCCGACTTGTAAAGGAAATTCTCGGCCCCTCTTGTGGGGAGTTTCCTGAGTTGTAAATGGGGAGATATGGTATTTTAAATTTCTCGGAACGCTCTTCTGATGCAGGGGTCCCGCCTGCAAAATATTGTGAAAATGTCAGAATTCGGGGCGATCGGGCTTCAGGCCGTTGTCCGATCAAATTAGCAAAATAAGAATGAAGTCAAAATCCTCTCATGAGGAGAGGTAAAAGGATATTTTAGAAGTTATCCAGGGCTTTCTCAGTGACCCCTTGATTGGTCAGGCTCTTCTTGGCTCCGTTGGGTGCATTTTCCCCGCGAAATTGGCATGTGGGCCCCACCAGGGGTATTTATGTAATTTCTCAAAGAGGGGGGCCGCACTCATCTTGGGGTTGGTAAGTTTTTTGAATGAATTGGTGATTCGGAGGGAAAATCTGTTCGAATCTGGCTGAAAATAACGTTTCTGGATGCTCTGGCGGGGGCTGAATGCCATGTGTTGCAATATTGGAGCACTATGCAATAGTGTTGGGGGATGGGAGCCCATAGAATAGGCGCCTACCCTTAGTATAAGTAGCCAACTGGCTGATCTTTATTCTTCACTTGTGACTTGTGTTGAGTTCTCGGTCATATTATACCAATTTGTGAGTGAGTGTTGAGTTCTCAGTCATACTAGACCAATTTGTGAGCGAGTTTCGGCGGATCTTTGCCGGTGGAAGGTTATTTTCACTTTTCGGGGGAATACTTCGCGTCCCAGAGTCTCACAGAGCGGGCCCTCTTCACCTCTTTCCGTGAATTTTCAAGGTAACTCTTGACCTTCTCTTTGTTCGGTACTCTTCTCCTTTGGATTTTTGCACCGTTTCTTGGCATAGCTTTTTTAATCTCTGCATGGTTACGGACTTGCAACAACAAGTCATGCATAAAATATATGTCTCCATTGTTTAATTTCATCAAGTCTATGTTCATGATCGAAACCAATGGGTTTTGGACGGGAGCGGGCCAACGGGCCCCCCAGATGCAAATATTGAGTCATGGCGCGCCACCATCAGGCGTGTCAAGGGTTGGAAATAGCATAGAGTATTTGAAAATTTGCTTTTCAAAAATAAGAATGATGGCCTTCTGGCCGAATTTTTTGGAAGATGGGTCAAGGCCCGAAAGATGCAAATGGTTTTCCAGACAAAGGGAAGTGTTAAACCACATATGTTTATATTTTGGAAAAACAAAATCCTTCCAGCAAAAAGGCAAATTTCTTCTTTTTACGAGGACAAAACTCCGGAGGTTAAGGTCCGGGACATAAAGATGGATTTAAGCAGAGTCCGACCAACTGCCGAGATTTTTCAAGAGTTTTTCAAAATGGGGCCATCTAAAAGGCAAAATTGGGGTCTTCCTGTGTTTTCATGCAAGCTACCCGTAGGTAAAAACTCGAGGATAATGTATATTGGGTATGAAAGAAAAGACTAAGTGGGTCCTATGCCTCATGCATAGTCTAGATATTGCGTTGCTTAGTGAGCACAAGATCCAAGGGAATGTATGTAACGCCCCAAAAATTCGGGAACGCTAATTGTTATTACAATAAAAAGAAAATACAAATATAAGTCAGACAAGGCATCTTCTGCGCCGAATTACATTATTTATAATAGGGAGAGATTGATGGCGTCTTCTATCCCTCTGCCGGGTCACTCCCCAAGCCGGCAGCTCCTGCTCTGAGACTCTGCTGGTAATAGAATTCCTCCTGTTCATCTTGGAATTCTGACATAATATGTCCGAGTTGCCAGGCAACATCATGGTATTATGCCAGGTTACACAAGTGCAACACTGTGAGCAAGACGCCCAGTAATAACTCTACCCAAATCCCAACTAGCAATTCTAGAACAATATATAAGGGCTCGAAAGTAATAACACAAGTTTATCCGAAAATAGTTTTCATGAATAAATATAACAGTGCCGGTGTAAATATGCTTGTGCCAGTGTCAACATAAATCAGAGTAAACGTGGTGGTAAACATGCGTCTCGTTCTCATTTCCCGCTATCATCATAGGTATTCTTCCTCAAATTTCATCTTTTCGTTTATCTCAAGCATCTCATTCATTTCCATCATTCCAATCATCTCCCATCACTCTGAAAGTTATTGGTCTGTTTCCGTCCTCTTTCAACTGACAGTACCAACCTCTCAGTTCGAGAACCCGGCTGTCTTATATCACTGAACCGAATCAGTCTGTTTATAAGGTCCGTTCATCTCGCGGCTCACACGTTACATAGTACCGACCGTCTCATCTTACTGATCCCCACAGCATGTTTCGAGGTCCGTTCGCTATGTGTTATGCATGCTTAGTCCTTACCACCAGATTCTCTCCGCGAATTGGGGCGGTGCTCTCGCTGCATTCCCGTACGCATTCTCATTTCAAAAATCATTCCGTTCTCATCTCAAAAATCATTTCCGTTCTCATCTCATTTTCGTTCTCATCTCTTTTCTCGTGTCAACTATTCATCTCGAAAATCGTGTTGTCTCTATCCACATGTCTCAAAATCTCTTTTCGCAAAAATGCAACTTTTCGTAAATCGCGTTCTCAAAATCAGCGTTTCCTCGTAAAACGTGTTTCTGCGTAAATCAATATTTCCTCTTAAACGTGTTTCTCAAAATATCGTTTCTCGTTTGGCGACCTTCTCTCGACAATAGAATAACCAGGAAAGTCCCAGGCAGAGGGGGTCGGAGTATCCAGTTAATAGCACCCATCCTCATTCTAGACAGACTTTCAAGGGTGTTAGCCTTGGGTCATTCCACAGTCTCAAGTCAGTCATAAAATATTTTCCTCATTTCCTAAAAATATTCCACGGAGTCTTTTTCAGAAAATTCTCATTTGCCGATAATTTCGCCTTTTCGAAAATGCAACCGTTCTCTTATTTTTCCAAAAATCAATCGGGCATTATAACTGCGTAAATTTGAAATATCATTTTCCATTCGAGCATTATAATGACTGCGTAAGTTCGAAGAAGTATTTTTAAAATCATAACACTTTTCTTTTCCGAAACCGTAAAACTACTAACTTTTATTTTTAAACCGGGCATTATAACATTACTAAAAATTAATCTTGCGCTAAAATAACTAGTAGAAACTTAGATAAAGATTATTACCGTATTCCGATATCAAACGGAAGAAGACAAAGCTATCGTTGGACGGGCAGAGTAACGGCGTCGAAAAGAAAGTAAACTTTCTTAGAAACGCTGGAGGGTTCGCCGGAACTTCTACTTTAAGATCTAAGGGCGGCTTTGGAGGGTGGAGAGTGGTGGTGGAGGTTGACTTTCATTGAGTTTCATGAAGAACACTCAAGAACTTTGGAGAACTTTGGGATTTTCTACTAAAAACTACAAGAAAGCTCACTAGAACTAATGAGAGTGAGAGAGGATTTTGGTGTGAAAATTTGTGAAGGAAGTGGCCTCTATTTATAGGCAATGGAGTGAGCTCTCCTCCTCCCTCTCATGGCCGGCCCCCCTCTCTCCCTCTCCTTCTTGGAAATTGCTCCACATTAATGCATGAATCTCATGATGGGATGAATCTATGACGCGCAATGATGAGGGGTTTTTCCCGTAGGTTTAATAGGCTCAAGGCTACTGATTCATAGCCTTGGGTTCAATGAATCAAGGGGGAGATTCACCTGGTCACCTTTCACAGTGCAGAAATACGCGACTAACTACATTTACGGTACTAATTTGCACTGCAAATAAGCATAAGGCTAATAAGGGCTAAGATCTCATCTATGACGCAATAATATCTTATAACGCGATCTTAAATGAGGGAATATATTCTCCCTAGGTAAATAATGGCAAGTCTAGTAATGCCAGTGTGACTACGGGTCTTTCCGGTGCAATTTCTACGCGATAGGCTAGTTTTCGGACTAGTTTGTACTGACTAAGGGACATGAGGCTATTAAGGTACCATAGCTATAGGCGTGTCATATAATCTAGGTGCGTCATGCTAGGCCAATAATGCTAGGCAAAATAATGTGACTACGTGTTTGTTTTGTTCACTTTTTACGCGACTAGCTACTTTGCCGGAGTAAATTGTACTGCGGAGAGATAAAGGCTACGAGGCTACTAGATCTATAGGTGCGTCATGAAACCCATAGGTGCGTCATGCTATAAACACATGGTGAATTCACCTAGTCAAGTTTCGCAGTGTAGGTTCTACGCGACTACGCAATCTTCCGGAACAAAATGTACTGATAATTGGTGGGAAGTCAATAGCTAGTAAATCTAGGCGCGTCAGTGGG